>VCRD01003137.1:0-14824 GCA_006783055.1 Trinorchestia longiramus
ATCTCATCATTTATCACGCGTAATAGGAGAGCTTGCGTAAATTACTTGTATAATTTCAAGGTCATTTATGAAAGAATAGTAGGAAGGTATCAGCAAATATCTTCTAGCCATATGGAAACTAACTCAACAGGCATCGAATAGTTTCGGTTTCGCGACAGAAACTTTCGATTAGAGGCATTTTTGTTGGCACTTTTGGCTGATTGAACCTGTCATGAAGATAAATTTTTGCAGCATCTGAGACCAGAAGTATGCATTACGAAATTGTTCCCGACAGATAAACCTATTCCAGGTCCTCTCGACCTCGTCCCAATTTGTGGCTCTTCGCTGGTAACATTGCCATCGCTAGCTCAGGAGTTGCCACGGTGGCATGCATGTCAACTTTGTTCCTCTCACACGAGAGCCTCTCGGAGTTCAAGATCTTTGAGCGCAAATTGGAGGGCATATTGAATTTGCGTGGAGGAAATGTTCCAAATTTCCTTTGTAAATTTTCAGTTCGAAATTTCGGTGCATGATAACTAGGGTAACTTAAAAAGCGAGTGCCGTAAATTGACTTGCACTCGTGAATATTTTCCTCTGAACGCTAACTAACGACTACTAGTCCAGTTGTTTGAAGTATTTTTGCAGCTCACTTTCTTGATCATAAAGGAGTAAATAACTTAGATTTTTAATCCAATTTTGCATCGTAATTTTTTACAAATGCACCGTGTGTTATTGTAAAATATTTGCTTAGGAGTAAATGTACCTAAACTTATCTTGTAGACATCTGATGTGTGATAAAAACGTTCATTCCCATTCACTAATGATCCAAAAAATCCTTCTACACTGTAACTGAATTTTAGATAATGTTATTTCCACAGTATTTAAATGAAGCTGTTTAACAGTGGACATCCTAATGATAAAATGTTCAAACTTTTCATTTCATACACGCGTTCAAAATCACGTTACCGACCACATGTAATGAGACTAAATGGTATTCAAAATGAAGTTTATTTGATATACATTCGTAACTACGTATTGCCCGAACAATAAAGTATTTTCGATCTAATAGGACATAAATACTGCAAATAGCACCAATTTTTACGTGTCGAGAAAAATAATTCTATCGGATGCGATATGTACAGCGTAATAAAGTGGGATGAATATCAATGTTAAAGTATACATTGAGACTGTCCTTATGCAATGAGCTTAAGATTTTTTCGCTCTCATGCTACAACTAGAACACTTTATGAGCCCTGCATTCAACATCAAATTATTCAAAGTACCACATTCAACATCAAAGTCATTGAAAGTCTCACATTCAACATCAAAGTCATTCAAAGTCCCACATTAAATATTAAAATCATTCAAGGGGCCATATTCAAAACAGGAATCCTTCACCTTTATATAAATGCATATTTTACTCGCTGAAACGACCAGTCATTGACCAACTCCAACACAGTCGTGCTGACACTGCAACGTCCGCACTAATGTACATACTTGATGCTAAAGCTTCAGTTATGGAGGGATGTAGGATGCAGCAGACCACGGTGTTAGTGAAGGAAAATACTTGAAAAAATTAAATAAAAAGGAAATAAAATAGACAAATGGAAAAACGGGGAGCCCATCGTGCACAAAACACTTGCACCTTCGCCGCTCGTGAACGTCGCTAGCGGACTTCGCAGGCGTGATCGGTCGTAATAAAACAATTGAAGTGAAACCACGCAGGCGCCTGGGTCATAATGACTCATGACTGTCACTTGACACGCTAACTGAGGCCCGTTACGAGGCAACGACTCCCATTTAAGGCCCAGCGCTTGTGCATAACAACACGACGCAACAGCCACAGAATAGGCTCACTTTTGGCCATTGAGTCACTTGTGAGCGTGTGTTATGATTCAGGCGATGGGCTCTCTTCCGCTCAATATGTAGATGGTGATGGGCTTTATTTCATTTATTATTGTTCATGGAGCTGCATCATTTCTGTTTGTTGAATCCACTGCATTGTGCTGGGCTCCATTTCATTTACTATAGTTCAAGTAACTGCATTGTTTCTGTTTATTGAATCCATTGGAGTGTGATGGGTTCCATTTTATTTATCATTGCTCATAGAACTGCACAATTTCTGTTCGCTGAATCCACTGCAGTGTGGTGGGTTTTATTTTTGCTACAAGGTATGTGTTTACTTTCACTCAATATTTATTTATACAGAATTGAACATATTGTTATTTCTATATGATGGGGTGGTCATTTTGAGGAATTTTATGAATTTATCTCACAACTATCATACGAATTTGGCCATCAATAAACTATGCTCATCTGGTCGGAAACGGTGCAAAGTCAGAAAAACATTCCGACATTGATGTTCTGCAAAAAATTCGGAAAATTAATTCCTTATTGTTGTTTCTGATACTATTTAAAAGTATAATGTAGCGAGTTGAAAGTATAATGTATCGGTTAAATTTTTCGAATTCTTTCCCTATTTGACCAAAGCTTCGAACACAATAAATAAAAAAAATGCTTCAAATTCCCTTTGACCCTTGCGGTGTTGCCTGCATGAACGTAAACAGGATGTGCTTTACTCTGATGCTGGCAATGCCAGAGCAAGAAACGTGTTTCTTTAAAAAAACACACAATAGTGCCATGATCTTTTCTCTTCTACGGCGATAACGACCCGTCGTTTGGGCTGAGTCCTGTAGACGATCCCACTGAGGAAGATGAAATAAACTCAACCATCTCTCTAACTTGAGATTCTGCGATACTTTTTGTAGCTTAACTTTGTCCTGTTTTGAAAGAACTGTACATCAAAAATGATACGCTCTATTCAGAGAAATTGGCTAAATGTTACATGTCGTTTTAGAGTATTTCTTCTTGATGAAATTTTTTTGAACGAAATTTCGTGAATATGTAACATAAAATAATTAAGATGAAGTATGAACATTGCTGGCACATCAAAGATCTGACGGGCTACTGTTAATTTAACTGTATAATCTACACACTAAAATTGGGGGTTTTAGATACTCAGTTGAAGATGCATAGCCTAGTAAAGCACAGCTTACAGGCACGAGACGTTTTTATTCATAACAAATAACAGAATTTTAGGTTTATGCCAAACGAATATTGAACTCATAATGTAAGCTAAAAATGTGCATACAATACCAAAGCCATGTGTTTAAAGGTTTTGTAAATATTTTGTATTGCCTATCTCGATGCAGTTGCAGAATCAATACGAGTGGCTGTCTTTCAAATAGACCTGAAGATCAAATTCTATTAGCTAAATTAAAACCTTCCCTGGAAGCGACCCCAAATATTTCAATCAAAACTTAGATATCTTCCATTTCCAATTTCGCTAAGTGTTCTCAAATACACGTCAACTATGTCTGTCAAACGAATCATTTCACTGAATGATAGTCGATTCACGCTTTCAGATCTCGCTGTGGAAGTACTATGTGTTCAGTAACTTTCATTCGAGGACGTTTTTCACTTAGTTCACAGATCCGTGTTAAACGTCAAACGGATTAGATTTTTATCTTATTCCTTGAATAGATGCAGCTAAACATTTGATTTACAAATATCGGCCGACTTTCCAAATTTGTTGCATTCAATCTTTAAACCTCACCTATTTCTGAAACTCGTGTCAAAATTAGCGCACTGCTGGGTCGCTTTGTGCCTGCTTCTATAATTTGTGACTGAAAGAAATGCAGCAAAAGTTTAGCTAATCACGTCCAAAGGTTAATGAAAAGTGGGGGGAAGACGCTCGTCCGAAGTTCTTGTTGGATCCAAGCCCGAAGTTGTCGATAAAACTGCCAAACGAAGGATGACAGCTCGACTGATCAGAAATTTAGAAAACTCAATTAGAATATTGCTTCTCTTGGACTATTAAAAGAGTGCGACTGAAGTTTGTGGACCGTAAGAAACTATTTTTTTAATTAGAAAAGCGCATGTAGTTCGTTGCAATATGATTTCGTAGGAGTTGAAATTACAATACAAAACTTAGGCTCTCGTATTGAAAAAATGTCCATAATAGATTCAGTAAACTGCATCTATAAAACAATTGTGAATTATAGGATGATTTGCGTGCGTTGAAAAACGGTTTGGACTAAGCATCCGTCGGATATGATGGTCTTTGCTGTTGTTGGACATCATAGAAAGATAGTCAGCAATGTTTTACGTTTTCTGAGAGTAATTTATCATGCACATGTATGTTGATGTCTTAGAGAGCAAAATTATCTCTTGGGCTGAGCTAAAGAGTAGTTTATTCGATCAAATACTGATGTTGGACTCAGCGTCACGTCATACGAAGATGAAAGTCAACGATCGTATAGAGGAAAAAACGCACTTCAAGCCTGAAATCCTATAGCCTTCTTTCTGTCCAGGTCTTAACATATTGGGCAAATAATATTTTATCGTAATGAGAAGAAATGGATACAGAAATATCTTGAGCTTTGTTGAAGAGCAATAAGAAGAGAGAGAGGGAGAAAGAGAATACGCTTGGTAGAGCTTGAAAATACAAGAAAATCATTAAAAATGTCAAAAATATTTTGAAAGCGTGTAGAAAATGTGAATTAAAATGGAAAACCATACTGCAAACTTTCAATGAACACATTTGACAAAATATAAAACTTGAGATGTTATCTTCTCAACGCATAGCATGCTACATATATTGGAGATAACGCTAAAATAAATTTATATGTACATTTTTTACTTTTTCTCTACTTCTTTAATAATAACACAAACAGTGCGTTTGCATTTGAACATGTATTCCAAGTAGTGTCCGTATCTCTCCCATTGATAGTATAAGAACTTTCTTTTAGTTCGAAGGCGACCTGCAACTCAAAGTTCAATTCATGAAGCTATCATAGATTGCTACTTCTAGTTCATGAAAATGCGCAGATTTCATTAGCTTCCATTTCAGCCTATCTTGCCCTAAAAGTGTTATTTAATTTGTCGTAAGAGCTGGAGTGTTCGATGCAATATCCTAAACTATTACGAGGCAATCAAAAGAACGCTGAATGAAATCGCTGTTGAGTCATGTTTTCTCTTCCTCAATCAACATTTTAAAATGAAATTTCAGTACATTGATTTTCAGGTCAACTTGCCCGGTCTATGATATCACTATTTTTCTGTTTCAATAAATCATACCATTTTCCGCCCTAACTTTTGTTTCAGTAACTTTCGATTCTATTTCAGTTATTACTTTGGGAGCAGCACTTGTTAATTCTTCCTTCACAAATTTTGCATGAAAACCTGCTCAGAAAAGGTCTTCAAACTCTTTTTAAAATGAAGTATGCTATTTTTTATCAGGTTTTTGTTTGAATGCTGATAGTTAAACAAATATTTCTGGAGCAATTCGTAATCGCGTCATTATTCTAGCCTTTTCAAAACAGGTATTGATCTTCCTTTAAATTTATTCTTCCGAAATTTATATATATATATATATATATATATATATATATATATATATATATATATATATATGCATACGTCGTATCCTGTTTCTACATCTAAAGAGATAATGTTCAGGATTACTCCTAGTATGTTTCACCAAATAACCCCTAGAATCATTTCTCTTCCTCACATTTATTTTTTTTGTGATGTATAATATAAATATTATTCGAGAAGTTTGTTACCAAGGTTCTCTTCGATGGCCTTTGTGGCAAGTTTTGGTGGCTGATTGCAGTGTGATCTTTATGGCCTTCTGTTTCGATGTTACGAACATTGACGGAGCATTAATTAGGAACAATACCCTCCATAATCTCAAGGTTACGTGATCGCAGTGTGATCTTGATGGCCTTCCGTTTCCACGTTACTAACATTGGTTATGGATAATAATTCCATGATTTCGAGATCGCCATGTCCGCAACAACACAACCAAGACCGCCGTGATTACAGTGCTGAGTGTCCAGCCCAGGTTGGGTGGGGCTTAATTTACCATACATGGCTTAATCCTAGCCCAGATCTTGTTTGCCAGTTGTGTAAGCAAAATGAAGTTTGACTGTAAATAAAAATGTGAAATACGAAGTAAAATATGGCTTAGACAATGAAGATCAATAAGTATTAAAGTATGAACTAAAATTTATATAACTAAAGTTTCATTTACGTAAATTTTTGCATTCTTCAAAAATGTACATTATTCGTATCCAGTAACTGTATTTACTTGCAGGCGCAAAGGAAGAGTGGTCTAACTAGACCGTCATATTAACATTGTTTTTCTTTGATTATTGCACAGATACAGGGTGCGGCAATATAACTTCTTTTTTTTAAAGAAACTTCCTTTGAAAAAAGGATGCTTCGTTACCCCACCCTGTGCTCCACAAAAATCACAAACGTGCAAGGAATTTCACGATAATCATGCTATGTCGCTAGACTTGGTGGGATGTTCTAAGGTCACGGCCTAGGCCCTAGAGGTGCACACGCCAGCGCTTCTGCCGCCCGTGCTCGTCCTCTCGTCCATCACGATGCCTATCTCAGAGGGTCATGCCAATGCCACATTTGCATAATTTGGTGCTAACCTTCTGGCGGAAGAAAAGAGCCTTCAAGTGAAATTTACAGGAAACGCCCCTCTTGTTCGTCGCCCTCTCCGTCCTAATGACTTACTTCGAGCCAAGGCGAGAATATTCACTGCTTTAAACAAGTCCCAGAATAAAACTGTTGACGCAACTATGGAGTCCTGAAACCAGTACTTTTCGGGTTGGAAACGTGAGTGTGTTAGCAAAGTGATGTGTTCATTTCCTAGCGAAATCGTGTAATATAACTTTGTGGATCATTGACTTCCAAATTGTATTCGCTAGGGGAAGGACGTATTGATTAGTATTTTTCTTTAGTTAATAAAATCATGTAATTGCTAATACACAAAAACGCCCGCAAAAATATTCATTTGCTTTTATATGGATTCCCTCCTATAAATCCGTCAAGAAATATTAGATGGTAGACACTTGCTTCTCTAATAAAAAAATCTATTCTAATTTTCAAGACATTATTTTTTCAGTGCATTCGTACTTGTTTTTGGAAATTCACAAAAATCCGTCGAAAGACAGAAAAACAACAATAGACTTTTATATTTGCTTCTTTATAGGCATGAAATACAATCTTAATCACTACCTTGTTCTGAATTTCATCTACGAAATAAAATTTCAGCTCGAACGTAAACTACATAAACAAAATTATGTTAAACCACGTAACAAAGATACAAAACTTTATCTTAAACTTGAATCGCACTTGCGTCAGAGGAAACGAGGCTTTAAATATTTTAATTTCTTTAAAAGTCCTTCCAACTATCACAGTAAATTTGGCCGCTAAGTTGCAGCATTTTTGGCATGCAGTTCTAGAATGCCTTTTTTGAAAGTATGATTACAAACAACATTAAATGAATTATTTAACAGACGTAATTCATTTTTATATTGGAATAAAGAACTACTTCCGGTGCATTTTCCTTACATAAGGCAGGAGGGCAGCCGTCTTTTGAGTGGAATATTAAAATGCCGAAGAGAGGCTCTACAGTTTTCTCTCTTCCGACTCCTAGTTGGTGATTCCTGAAGTACGTTAAAGTTGTCAGCACTGCACGCTATTTTTTACCTCATGAGTTGATACTTAGTAGTATCAACTCGCTTATGAAGTCCACAATTGAGCCTCAGAAGAAATATACTTGAAAAGCTTCTTCTTGGTAAGTTACACTTTCCTCTCACATGAAAATAATGTGTTGAAAATATTCCTGATATCTAATTCCAATAGTACATTTTGACTTCATTTCAACTCGGGGCAGCACTTTGAGTGCAGAACAATAATTGCCTCATGATTGGGATTATCCGTCAATCAAGCCAACCTCAATAATTATTCCAGCGGAAAGTGGTTAGAGGCCGCCGCATTAAGCTACTTTTATTAATTGCAATTAACAGCCCCATCCTAACTTTAAAATAAAAAGTAAACCTCTGAATAAATCATTAGGAACAATTTTAAAAGTACGTACTTCACTCTGATACTAAAGGAAAGCATATTGGTCGATTGTTTTTTGTACGTGCATTGAAATTTTGACAGAATTTCCTCGCAAGATTCAAGATATTGATGGCTGCGTCTGCACTGCCCTGGCAAAGTTGTTCGTTTGATGCTGCAGTCGGACGAGGCTCTGCATTTCTGCACAAATTTCTCTCTCTTGAGTTTACTGAATCGAGTTTTAGTCGAGCAAATGACTCATCGAGGCTGCTGCTTCAATTCGTGGGAATTTCAGCGAGTCAGCGACTCGAAATGACTGGGATTTACTCAGGTAGATCCTGCTGATGATTTTATCTATTCAGGTAGATCATGCTGATGATTTTATCCATTCAGGTAGATCATGCTGATGATTTTATCTATTCAGGTAGATCATGCTGATGATTTTATCCATTCAGGTAGATCATGCTGATGATTTTATCTATTCAGGTAGATCATGCTGATGATTTTATCCATTCAGGTAGATCATGCTGATGATCTTATCTATTCAGGTAGATCATGCTGATGATCTTATCAGCACTCAGGTAGATCCTGCTGATGATTTTATCTATTCAGGTAGATCATTCTGATGATTTTATCTATTCAGGTAGATCATGCTGATAATCTTATCAGGAATCAGGTAGATTCTGTTGATGATCTTATCAGGACTCAAGTAGATTCTGTGAATGATCTTATCAAGATTCAAATAGATCCTGCTGATGATCTTATCAGGAATCAGGTAGATTCTGTTGATGATCTTATCAGGACTCAAGTAGATCATGCTGGTAATGTTCTCTATTCAGGTAGATTATACTGATGATCTTATCAGGACTCAAGTAGATCATGGTGGTAATCTTCTCTATTCAGGTAGATCATATTGATGATCTTATCTATTCAGGCAGATCATATTGATGATCTTATCTATTCAGGTAAGTCATATTTAAGGAAAATTGCGATCAACAAATTCAGTTGTTTAAAAGCTGTTAGTTCACACACAAGTATGATTGCGTATAATTTTATAGCATACACTATTATGAATGCTATCATTGATATGCAAAATATGTTCGAAAATATTTTAGAGACGAAGCAAAGAAACTTTGGTGTTTCTTTTCTTACAAAATGACCAGAGAAAAATCGTCTATAATAGTTTTGCCTTATAAAATAGGAATTCAAAACTTTTGATTATCAAGGAATCATTAACTCATCATTAAAACTTTTCATGATTTATCTTCGTCACAAAATTCACAGGGAAAAGCCCTTTATGCACAAAAACTCAAACTCAACGCAATTTCAGAGAGTTATTTTCGATCAAATTTAGGATGGATTTTCGTTTACGTCAGAATTAGGTGAAGGTACACATCAGGCTTCATTTCTGCAAGGCATAGGAACGTTCATTGTGGGATCAGCGGAAGTGGATCCCGATGTAAATATTGCACGGTCGGGCAAAAAGGCGAAATTTTCTACACTTATGCAAGTCTGAGCTCCAGCGGCTCCATTTATGTCAGAACAGAATAATGACGGTTTTGGAACAGAATAAAAAACAAAGTAAAAGAATAATGTACGATATAATAATGGGCTGTGTGCCCTTACTAAAATGGGGATAGAATCCAGGCGCATTTACTAGTAGCATGGATTGTACCCATACTACTACCATATATTTATTTATTTTTAATTTATTTCACACCTCAATACCTGATTTATGCAGCGCTTTGCATATAACTAAAACAAATTTCAAACTTATTCAGTTCCTTTTCACACATACTTGAAATAACCTAAAATGAAAATCTTGATACGTATGATTGCATCTAAGTGATCCGTGTATGTTTGGAGAGTAGATTTAAGAAGTCCTGCAAACAGTGTTATTATCATCGCATCTTTCGAAGAACTCTGCCCACAACCTGAGAACTGATGCCCTGAGGCAAAACTGGGCATAAGGAGCGTCGTCTGCTGGAAGTGATCTGCCCGGAGCTACAAAGCAGACCGACCAACAACATTCCGCTGTCGACCTCCGAACTGCCGTAGCGCACAAGCAAACGGCCGTCAAAACTCTGAAACAAGTGTCTAAACTCTGTAAATAACATAACAACTGAAACGGGCGTCTAAACTCTGTGAATAACATAACAACTCTGAAACAGGCGTCTAAACTCTGTGAATAACATAACAACTCTGAAACAGGTGTCTAAACTCTGTGAATAACATAACAACTCTGTCTATCAAACGGACATCAAAACTCTAAAACAGGTGTCTTAACTCTGTAAATGACATCAAAACTCTGAAACGGGCATCAAAACTGTGTAACGGACATCAAAACTTTCAAACAGACATCAAAACTCTGTAAATGACATCAAAACTGAAATGGGCATCAAAACTCTGTAACGGACGTCAAAACTCTGAAACAGACATCAAAACTCTGTAACGGACATCAAAACTTTGAAATGGGCGTCTAAACTCTGTAAATGATATCAAAACTCTAAAACGGGTGTTGCCCCACTGAGCCCCAAACCCTTCAACAGGAACCAAACCGTCCAACAGGAACCAAACCCTTCAACAGGAACCAAACCCTTCAACAGAAACCAAACCCTTCAACAGAAACAAAACCTTTAAACAGAAACCAAACCTTTCAACAAAAATAAAACCCTTCAACAGAAGCCAAACCTTTCAACAGGAATAAAACCCTTCAGCAGGAACAAAACCTTTCAACAGAAACCAAACCTATCAAGAAAAATAAAACCCTTTAACAGAAACCAAACCTTTCAACAGGAACCAAACCCTTCAGTAGGAACCAAACCCTTCAACAGGAACCAAACCCTTCAGCAGAAACCAAACCCTTCAACAGAAACAAAACCTTCAACAGGAACAAAACCCTTCAGCAGAAACCAAACCCTTCAACAGAAACAAAACCTTCAACAGGAACAAAACCCTTCAACAGAAACCAAACCTTTCAACAGACACAAAAATGTTCCCTGCACGAACAGAGTTAGAGCGACGATGACTTAATTTCTTCAAGATTTTAGCGTTCATGAGCCATTTTCTCGCAGAAAGATGAATGGAAAATTAGTGCTCTTGATTTATACGACAATGAACACAAAGGCAAACAAATCTCTTCAGTTTAATATTGTGTACAGAGAGAGCAAAAATTTTTCTCATTGGAATTCTGCCACTCTGAAAACATACTGATACGAAACTTGTTTCATAAAAACGACTAAATATAATTTCTTATGAATCGTATGAATTTAGAATTATTTTTTACTTGATAAACATGCGTCAGTATATTATTAACAACAAAAATAAGTGTTTAATAGCACGCACTGTCATCCGTGGAGTTATTAGATAATAAACACTCAGAATGCTGAATTAATCTGTACTCCGCTGTCGGTTAGTAATTTAACGATGTAGTTCCCCTCTTTTCTGACTTGCGTAATTTACCGAAAATGTTCAACAATGTGTACTGATTTTTATTCAAATTGTTTGAAATTTACACTTCTTCTAATAAATATAATAGATATAATACTTCAGAAAATGCTAAAACTCTGTATAGTGTGTTTTTATCATGTGCCTTACATGAATTCTAATGCTTCCCTCATGAGATCCCTCGTGTTGCCCAAACGTAATGTCTTCGTCTTTCCTTCTAAGAAGCTGAGTGAATTTGTAAATTATTCTATTAGAACTTAACATGCATTATATAAAATAAGACTTTTTATTTCCATTTCTATGCTGTAAAAATTGCAAAGAGGTGTCGATCGTAAGCTTCCAATAATTTTTTTCGTCTGTGTCACTACTAGCATTTTGACACCCACATGCAAATTTTTTATATGGATTTACAATTTTTTACGTAGGACATATGCAAAAATTTCAAAATTTTAGCTACTGTAGTACTTTAACATTTCAGTAATACGAGTAGTAGTGATCGAATTTGAAAATGGAAATAAAGTTACTAGAGTTTGTAAGTTATGAGAAAATACATTGTTTTTTACGAAAAGCTATTTCTTGTTTTTTTCAGAGGCAGTATTTATCAAACTACTATGAAACAAATTATTAGTAGTTGTATCTACTTACAATATGTTGAGGTTCATAGAGGATGTTGCATCACCAGCTTGGTCGACTGCATCACCAGCTTGGTCGACTGGTGAGCGAATCTGCTTGCGAGCGGGAAGACCCGGGTTCGAATCCCGCTGCCGACATGGTTGACGCGGCTAGAAATACGGCATGGGACTTGGGTATACAACCGAATAATTATCGAAGTAATTATCCAACCCAAGAATGGGCCAGAAGGTTCGTTCCTATAGACTCATTCTATTCTATTCTATTCTATTCTATTCTCAATCAGATACTGCGCTCATGCTAAACGGCGTAGCTTCTTATCCCGATTGTTCTGAAAAAATATGCCTTGAGCAAAGCTTTTCACATCCTCAATAATTTTATGATAACTATTTATGAGCAATTTTAGTTCACAACACAAGATCTGGCATAATTCTTCGCAGAAAGAACGTAGCAGCAACATTCTTCACACACGAGTCCACTCTGAAGGACCGAAAAAAGTGATTTCCGGGGGAATGACAGACCAGAGCTTTTTATTTATTTTATTATCATAAAATAAACATGCTTCCAACTTACTCAAGTATCTAATGAAAAATAATACGGATTAATTATGAACTAGTTGGTGTTAGGAATCTCTTGCGACTGAACTCTTATATGTTATGGAGTCGTTGTGAGAGGAGTCTACTGGAATTATTTTCATTTACACGAATTACTGCACATGCCAAGACTTTACATTTTTATTTTCTCGTCCGACAGCTATCCCCTGACAACAAACGCTTTTAAGAAGTAACTGACGCTTTTAAACGCATGAAAATAAATGAAATAAAAGCATCCAGGGTATGAGGGTTTAAGCGCACGGTCACACTAGCGAGTCATGAGTGGTCAAGAAAAATCTTAAAGAAACTTGGATATCCAATACCAGCTATTAAGAAAACGTGCCGTCTTACATTTCAAGTAAATTCACTGCTTAACGCGTGCCTTTTTCGAGGTCAGAATTATCGTCAGTAAACCTTTAGTAATTACCGGAACTCAGAAAAGAGCAGAAGTTAATGTCAAGACGTGGAGAAAGATCGGCTGCCTTTATCGATAAATGTTTGGTCCTGCCAAAAGTTGCGGCCTGCGTAAGTTGGTGGCGCTCCTAACATATTACATTCATAAATTGCCAAATTGTTTGCAAATCGTGGATCAAGGCAAAATTTCTAATTTCTAATTTCAAAATTTCTACAAAAATAAACAAGCATACAGCTACTAAAACTGAAAATTTTCTCAGCACAGTGATAAGATCCTTCTATGGCAAAATTTTCTAGGAGCTGAATTTTTGCCAACGCATGAAACGCCTGGATGTTCAGGAAAGGGAATGGTTCGAGGCACGAGGCGCTTGGATGGTCAGGAAAGAGAATGGTTCAAGGCACGAGGCGCTCGGATGGTCAGTAAAGAGAATGGTTCAAGGCTCGAGGCGCTTGGATGGTCAGGAAAGAGAATGGTTCAAGGCACGAGGCGCCTGGATGTTCAGGAAAGGAAATGGTTCAAGGCACGAGGCGCCTGGATGGCCAGAAAAGGGAATGGTTCAAGGCACGAGGCGCCTGGATGGCCAGAAAAGGGAATGGTTCTATAAGGGCACTGATAAAGGTAACGCGCTGCTCATTATGATCTCAGACGGACGCGCTAAATGGCTGAGCAAAATTACTTTCTAGTTCTCCATGGGGAGCTTGTCAGGCTTGTATTAAGAACATTAATTTTTTCTCAGAGTTAGAGCACTTCCTCTTACACACATAATATACTCTCTGAAGACAACTAATTTATTTCAACGATAATAAGCATTTATTTACGCTGGCCTTATGAGAGCATTCGGTAGCATACCAGGAGGAGAATTAGCTTCGTTAAGTATGCATCAGGAATTAGTTGATATTTTAATGTTTATTTAAATTGTTGTTAAATTGGCAGATTTTTTCCCTGTCATTAGTAAGTAAGCACTTTGTTAACCCGTAACTTTCTTTGGCCTGCAAAGGAATTGGATAAAATATCAAAAAGTAGCTACATTGTTTTAATACGCGCCAATAAAAATAGACTATGTACTTTTTTGGCTGACGTAAACACATCTCTGATGCGTACGTGAGGAAAGTTCTTTGAGTTGTAAAATTGAGTTCCTGCACTGATCCATAATTAATGTGATATATTGGGCTAAACAAGAGGTCAGGCACTCCTGTGTACTGTTGTCAATGAACACGCTGGCTTTTTAGAATTGATAACTAAAAAATGGCGTCTTAAATATAATTTGTTTTGTACGAATAGTTATTTCTCACTTACCATTGCAGATCAGTAAAATATCGTTCTGTACGGACAAGAACAAAGGACACGTTCACCAAATATTAAACTCGTAAATTGTACAACAAAATTCAATCAGCAATTGAAGCAAATAATTAAAGCACTTAACTGTTTCATTCTTAGTAACCAACGATAATTTTTTCCGAGCAAAAAAGCCTCTCCCGTTGAAATTTTACACACAATGTAAATTACAATTCTCTAGTAGCATACTTTTATGCATTAAATTCTCAATTAATTATTACATTCATAAAACAAAACTTACTTTCGCTTAAAAAATAAATACAAACTTTGTTTATGATAATATCATGGGTTTTCTCTACACATAAACTTAACCTAAAACTATGAAATTTTAAAGCGAGACGTTTGTAAAACCTCACATTTGTCTTGTCAATCCCTAGTTTCATCTCTTCATGACCTGGTTTCATCTCTTCATGACCTGGTTTCATCTCTTCATGACCTGGTTTCATCTCTTCATGACCAGGTTTCATCTCTTCATGACCTGGTTTCATCTCTTCATGAC
>VCRD01003137.1:22189-34510 GCA_006783055.1 Trinorchestia longiramus
ACAAGAGATGCTGCAGTGTTAGCGTTATAGATGCACCTGCTGTCAGCTGCAGTGTTACAAGAGATGCTGCAGTGTTAGCGTTATAGATGCACCTGCTGTCAGCTGCAGTGTTACAAACGATGCTGCAGTGTTAGCGTTGTAAAGGCGCTTGCTAAGCAATTGGTGCTGGCAAAACAATACAAACAATACGAATTTCCCATACATGGGACTTGGGTATCACAGCATGGGACTTGGGTACCACGGTATGGGACTTGGGTATCACGGCATGGGACTTGGATATTACGGCATGGGACTTGGATGTTACGGCATGGGCCTTGAGTATCAACCCAAGAATGAGCGAAACGGCTCGTTTCTATTGCTTCATTTTATTCTATTTTATGTATAAACTCATGAGTGAATGAATAATCGAGGCGTTATTCTTATTAAAAGTAATGGAATTAATAACATATTTTTTCTGTTGCTCATTATATCAACAATATTAACAATTTTCAAAATAACAGTAATAACCATAGTTATGGTGAACATAATAGTAATAATAACGCAATTTTTATGTATAAAAATATTAATCATATGTACTTGTCCTCAATATCATGAAAATTACATATTCTTAACACAGAACGAATCCAAACTTAAGACTGCTGAAAGAATTTTTCATGATTTTTGATATTATTATCTTTTTTAATTTTCTTAATACCAAAGACGTTGTTAATTTCACACGAAAAATTATACTGTGTCATTTAATTTCCTCGTACCAGCACTGAGTGTTTTGAACTGAACTTTACAAGCTGAAATGCAGTGCAGTTTCTGGAAAGACCATCGTCACAGAGGGTCTGTAGCAGTAAGAAATGAAGAAAACATCCCCTTGGATTTGAATACCATTTTTAACTAACATTTTTCTGCTCTTATTTCAATCAGTTTTTAGAGTCCGCTCACAGTACAAGAAGAGATTCAAGGCATCTTTTGTGCAGTCTTACCAGCTCTAAATTGGCCACGCATGCTCTCTCCTCATCTCAGCCCATCCGAGTCCGCTCCATATGGACGCAGAGAAGCATTTTCATGGACTGGCCTTTTTGAGTTGCTCTGGCTTACCTTTTTCTGAGTACTTCTCCATTGGAAGTGTAGCAGCCTCGTCGGCCGTGTTCATGGACCGTTTGACCGATGCAGCTGGGGTTGAGACGGCCATTCGAACACACCGTTGTCTGCAACGCTTCGTCTATTGCCTTGCATGAAGATGAGCTCCCCCCTGAACCATAACAATAGAAAGAAAAACTTCACTCCAGGAGAACAAGTTTGCTCCCTCACTAGCTCGGGGCAATTGTATTCAGCACTGCGCAGTGCTCAAAACGCGACACAAATGTGGTGTCTAGTTGTGAAACGAGTTCACGAATGAAAGCACAATAACAATCACCAATACAAGGGAATAAATGCTCAAATTGAGGCATGCTTCTGTGTTTCTCTTTTGCCTGTTTCTACATGTGGTACAGGCATGATATTCAGGTTATCCTTTTTTGTTGTCTGCACTCAATTCAAAACAAGTTCTTTTTTTGTATGCTTTGAATATTTTTTATTGAACTATCTGGAAGTGTGACTGTAAGTAATTAGTTAATTTTCATCTTTTCAAGTAAAATTCAATTAGTTTCACAGAGCAACTTGTATGAAGAAAAATACTTGGTTGTGTACTGTGTAATATTTGTGTATGCACCTGAAATTGCCTGTACTGGTGCACGACACGTGCAAGAAACGATGTATTGAAAGTCTTGTTTTTATCGGTGTTGGACTGACAGTAAGTAATTTTGTTCATGATTTTCCAGTTGAAAATAATAATTAATCATAGAAATAATGTTTCTCACCCTCAGAGCATGTAGGAACTACATCAGACTCTCCCCAAAATATTGATGACTTTAGGTGTGGTCTATGAAACGTAAGTTTTCTTTAAGAAGGAAAACTAAGTGTTACGGTACAGGAATAATTAAAAACAGATTTTGGCTGAACTGCGCTTCGAAAGAAACTGTCAGTAAAAATAGATTTCAACTTCAACAATTTCGCATAAACCATCATAATTGCTTCCGAACTCTTCCAGTATTATTGATGCTTCAACACCTTTCTCAGTTTCTATGTATCGATCTAGTGATAGGACGCGCCTATTCCGAGTTTCTCTACTCTAAAATCCCTACTAATGTTCGACCGCAGCGTCTATCAGCGCAGGCTAAGGCCAAATAATTTTTCATTTAAAACTCAGACTCATCGTAACGTTAAATAACATAATTCTTCTTAACATTTAAGCTTCAAAGTACCTGATTTTCTTGCTTTGCAGTTGAGTTTAAGACACGAAACTAATCTTGTTAAACGTCCTGACATAAAACAAACGATATTATACAATCCAAGGATTGGGTACAGAACTATGTAGACGTACGACTCCAGTTGCAACTTGGCTTACTTGTGTTCATTCTTATGAGGCACTCTGTGCCATAAAGGCGAAGGCGCCACCATCTAAAAAATTGTTTTCTATAGTACTGATACTTCACAGCCGAACTTGATTTAGTAATTAACTTACAAAATGAAACCAAAAACACATTGCCATGTACATAATTAATTACATTATGGGAATTTACATTTTGCAAACTTTGTATGGCGGATACTCAAAACTTGTTTATGGCATCTTTGCCCTTGCGGCACTCAACGCTTCATATTATCCATCCAAATGTATCAGAATGAAAAAAATTCAACCCTCAGAAAGCATATTGCCCAATTAAAAATTGCAGTGAAAACCGATGAGAACTTAATCCGTCAAAATACGACAAACCTTCAATAATAATTCTAACGCCGCATCAGTCACATGTGTTTGGAGCTCAAAGTCTGCTATTTGAATGTTCCTAGCGTTACTGTGTACACTCCATAAGCGAGAGAAATGTATTTATGTCTGTCGTTTGGAGACGTAGGTGTGAGCAAATTTAATCAAGCAACATCAACTCAAAGCCAAACATCAGAGTAATGAATGGCCTCATCAAGAGGAGCCAGACTTCGACCCCCAGAAGAAACTTGGTGCAGGTGAGTGAAAGCTGAAACCTCGCAAACGCATTTGCATGCATTAAAGAATGTCATAAGTAACTTTTGCTCATTTGAGAATAGTTCATGTTTTATAATACAATAAGTTTCTATTATATACCTATGTTAGTCTATTCAACAGCGCGTATGAAATGCATTATCAAGAATATTCGCATTGAGGTAAAAGTAATGGTAACATCCCGAGTGTTTCGTTTGAAAGAAGAATTTAAGTAGAAACTATTAAGTTTTGTCAAAAACCTTCAAATTCGTGTTAAAGCGAAAACGAACAAACTAACAACGCTTTGTTGGAGCTTCAGTGGAAAATCCACTCTTAATAACAAATGAAGAATTTACAGCGTTAAAATATTCAGCATTAGAACGCAAAATTTGTTTCCAAGAAAAAGAGTTGCATTAAACCAGCTTCCAAGGTTTACTCTAACCAAATTCAGCCTCTGCAGTACCTTGAAGGAGTAAAGAGACCGCCTGAGAATTTGGCAGTCGTCTGTGAGTCATAAACTGGCTGTAGCAACTCTGCTCTCTGACTCTAAATTAGGTTTTGAATTCGATATAATTTCCCGCTAGAACGGAATTGCCCATACACTATAGCGAAAAAATGCTATTGAGTTTGCAGTGAGATGATCCTTCAGCGAAAGGATCTCTTCCCGTATAACCTGAAAAGATTTAGCTAGAGTTTCAAACAAGTATTTCTGAGGCGAAAGAGCTTCCAAAAACGCAAGGAAACTATTTGCATAATGATGAAGAGCGAACAAACTTAAACTGTTGTTGAATCAAAACACTTGCAGTGTTTGGGAAGTTTTCTTGTGATCACAGACTATCAAGTTATGTATAGAACTCATGACAATGAAGTTTCGTCAGATTTCATCCTTGAAAGTACAAGCGCTAAAAATTCAATAATACTTACCACCTGTGAAGTCCATGAAGTTAAAAGATATGATAAACATGAAGTTCATCTCTGCATGGTCAGAAAAACATTTTAAAAATATCCTTCGCTACCACACGTTTGCTTCGTTTTTGTGAATATTCGTTAAGTCAGAATAAATATTTTCCTCCAAGAAATTATTATTTTCTAAGCGTTTCTTCCTGGGGTTGAGCGAAGGCCACAAAATCTATTTTTTTAGCAAAACAACATTCTATCGAGATGAAAATTTTCGACCTAATGTGAATAATTTCTTGCTAAAGTTCCTATCCCTCGTCACATCACGGAAAATTTTCAAAGAAACATAGCATGACTCATTTATTGAGTGAATGTGAAAATAAAACTAATGAGTATTCACTTGTTTCGCTACCATAATAAATGAGCTAAAAGCTTTTAGATGTGCGGAAAGAATTATCTTACTTCATTCTGTCAAATCATACGGGATTAAATTTTCAGCAACTAATACAGTACCTCACAATTATTTTAAACTTGGTAACATTTTAGCAGCATCTACAAAAAGAGCACAAAGATCTCTCTTTTAAAAATTAAATGCCACTAACCCTTGATAATCGCTCAGTTTTTTACCCTTATTTTTATTCGCCAATAACGAACGATCCATCAAAGTTTAACACACCAATGGACTAAACAATGGGAAAAAACACATTCAACTTTTTCCTCGAGAAGAATGATGCCAGTTTTACTCCAGACGACTTCTGGAGCGATAATCACTTGGAGTCTAGTATCTACAACACGTCTACAATTGCCAGTAGAGTAGGACTATCACGACGTATCGACAAGCTTTTACTCTGCGCTCAACACCTTTCAGGAAATTAGACCAGTTCCAGAGAGCGGACCTAAGAAAAAGTACGAGATAGATCTGGCTTTTATTTATGAAGCGATAGAAAGCACGGATGCAGCGACTAGAATGAAGCTCCAGTTGTGGTAATTTTGCTGTTTTTGTCGTGTAGACGGTATCGCTTCGCATTCAACGCATTAATTTTGCTGATTTTTTCCCAAGAAGTTCGTAGTCTGTTATTTTTGACCTGTGTTTCTCAGGAAGAGTTACATGCGGGAAAACTATTCGTCAGGATTCTTAAACAGACGCCGTGTTAAAATTAATTTCTTAACCTTACTGTACAAGTTCAAAATTTATATGAGCCCTTTTTGTTGCCCTACAGAATTATTTTAATGAATAGATTTTTTGCTTAACGACTTACTTTCCACTTGAAATGAAGAGTGGCTTCAGTAACGAAAGAAAAGACTCATGTTAAATTCCCTCATTAAATTTCTACAATCAAAGATTATTTTTCTCGTTCATTAGCCACAATCCGGTGCCACCTGCTATAACATTGAAATAGAATTAATTATCAAGAGAATTTTGATACCCAAGTCACAATGATTTGAATAAGATGTGTGGACTTCAAGCTAGTGGACTGCCAAGTTTTTATTCATGATGGATCTGTGATATCAAGTAGAAAAAAATCCCTTTCTGGTACACTGGTTATTTCCTTTGGAAATTTCACTGTGCGATATTTGTGGTTAAAAATACGGATGTACACATCTCACCTAAGACATGAAGAAGTCAGCATTGTTTAGGTTCCTCTTTTAGGATTTTTAGGAATAATTTCGAGGTAATGAATTGTACATAAACAAGACAGCCGTACAAATGATTAATTCTCTTTACATTATGTTCACCACGCGCACAGATTCAATTCACAGGACATAAGAAAGCAAAATGAGTTAAGAAGAGAACCTTCCTGTTAATTTTATATAAATTTAACAGACTATGGGGGCTAGAATTATTACAATGCTTGTTGGCTTGATCCTCGTAGATGTATTCCAAGGTCTGAAATTGAAAAAAACCGGGAATAGCTCATAAAATCAAGGCTTTTATCAGAGGAATCTGACGAATAGCAGCACCATCACAGTGGGCGTAAGTTCTAAAGTTAGCCACTTAGTCAAAACGAGAAGATTTTTTGACCCTAAAATAGATTAATGAGACAAAAATCTAGTGGAGATGATCTGTAACAGTTGAGCTAAAATTGTAGAAAGATACTGCTGCAAATGAGCAGAATCTTTAAAAATCATCGTTGATGTTGCCGTCCCGAGACCATTAGTGTTGTACTGGAATGAGGTAGAGCTGAGAATAAAGATTGAAATGCTGAACGAAAACTAGTGCGTAGCCGAAGTGACGGAAATTTCCAAATAAATAACGGATCATAATTCTTTTTAGGTTGCCAACTTTTTATTGCGCGTAAATTGCACTCAAGGAAACATGTTTAACTCCTGCTGTATAATATTCTGCCTTGAACAGATATAAAATGTTATGATAATCGTTTCTTTTGTCTTTTACTTTCTTAGCTGCACTTAGTGATTTTTAATTAATTATAGTTAATAATTTTATTTAATTACCATCAATTGAAATTCATTGTTGAAATAATGTTATTAATTAGTTAATTAAGTTGTAAAAAATATTTTTAATAGATAATAATTATAAATGCTTGGTTTATTTAGTTTTCAAGACATCCCCAGTCCCTGAAAATAAATCAGTCAAAATTCATTAATCATCTGCAACATTGACTTGATGAAGAGACTGATTTGAGGCTTGGTTTGCCTGCATTGGTCGGGACTGAAACGTTCTGCTTTCGTTCAGAAATTTCAAACATTTATTCTGTTAAATTTGTCAGTAAATTGTTAGACTAAAAATTTACATACGACTTACAGCACACACGAAAAATGGATCATATTTTATATGAATACTGAATAACCTTGGAGACTCCCTGTGCTCCATGAACATTATTCCATTATAATCTAGCTTTAATGTTGATACACTTGTAAACAGGGCCTGCCAGCCATGTTTACTGAGCATCACCGCTATCACGAGTTGATAAAATCGACTTTATCTGAGGTTAGACAATTCATTTATCATGATCTCGTGTGACTAGGACATTGGCAGGGCCTATAGAAACTGGTTTCTAAACCACCCTAGCAACATCACTCTTTGTGGTGTCTTCCACGTGTGGAAAATCGCGTGTTATGTTCCAATTGTGGGAAATTGGCTGTTGTCTTCCAATTGTGGGAAATTGGCTGTTGTCTTCCAATTGTGGGAAATTGGATGTTATCTTCCAATTGAAGGGTGGAAAGCACTAGTGGACTACTTGCATTTTTTCCCATGGTAAATATAATATATTTTCCACGGGAAAAAATGCAAGTAGTCCACTCCCGTGCTGTCGCTAACACAGCGCAGACAGAGGCGATTACGATCCAGTAGTTTACTATATGAAGGGTGGACAGCACTAGTGGACAACTTACATTTTCTCCTGTGGGAAAAAATGCAAGTAGTCCACTAGTGCTTTCCACCCTTCAATTGTGGGAAATTGGCTGTTGTCTTCCAATTGTGGGAAATTGGCTGTTGTCTTCCAATTGTGGGAAATTATTTGTTGTCTTCCAATTGTGGGAAATTGGCTGTTGTCTTCCAATTGTGGGAGATCGCGTGTTATCTTCCAATTGTGGGAAATTGGCTGTTGTCTTCCAATTGTGGGAAATTGGCTGTTGTCTTCCAATTGTGGGAAATCGCGTGTTATCGTCCAATTGTGGAAAATTGGCTGTTGTCTTCCAATTGTGGGAAATTGGTTGTTGTCTTCCAATTGTGAGAAATTGGCTGTTGTCTTCCAATTGTGGGAAATCACGTGTTATCTTCCAATTGTGGGAAATTGGCTGTTGTCTTTACGTGTAACATTGCCACGTCTCATTTAATTTAAAATAAGATATTAATGTATTTTTTGTTTTCTTTTTTTATTGATCGCAAGCTAGATTTCAAAAATATTTTAGTAATGAGAACAATTCATTGTTAATAACGAACAAACTGGACATTATCAGGTGATTATTGAAAACGAGATATAATTGTCATAGCCTAATTCTAATTCCTAATATCCATTTGAGAAATGCACCATTATTTACATTATTGGATGAGCGTGTTATCTTATAAGTCTTTGGAACTCCTTTTTTCATAATATTACTTCGAAAAAGAATCTCCTTAAACATTTGATCATTTTTTACAACATGTAAGTATCTATTTTTACGAACTTTGTAGTCTGTTTAATCGAGTGTTTGTTTTTAAAAACGTGAACGTAATTATTTTTGCAAACTTTTCAAAGTATTCTGCTTGGCGCCCTGGTAAAAAAGAATGTTGCTGTCACAGTTTTGGTGGGGACAAATGTGTTGCACTTTGAAAACAGGTGGTCCAATTGGGCGGAACATGAATGTTTTATCCAGTTTAGGCTTCATTAAAGTCTCCGTTTTCATTGAAAATTCTCTTCACGATATCGTTGCTCTGCTTTGTGACAGCAACAAGATATTAAAACTTCAAATTTCACATCAATTCAACGAAAGCTAAAACTGATATTCAACTTGAGTAAATTTCATAGTGATAGTGTAAACTCGTATTCTACTCAACAAAAAGAATTTCACCCTGAGCACTTTTGCCCGTGTCTGAAATGAGACATGAACGTGCTTCATCTTGCATCAATATTGGCAATTTGTTCGTCAAAGATGGAGTATCTATCTCTCTCTTCAATCTTGGGCAAAATTGCATAATCAAAGGTTCGGTTCAGAAATGGCACCTACACTCTAGCAATCAATTTGCGTATCAGGAATCGAAACTAAGATCCAGTTCTTGTTATGCTGCTTAGATAATCGCTCAAACAAAATAAACATGAAACCTAACTGGCGTAAGTCATATCCCAGTCAACAATCGTCAGTCTTGATGAGAACTTAATGGGCAAACTTGCCTGTAAATCAAAATAGAACTTCTGCTAAGATGGAGAAAATTCCTGTAAAAAGGCCGCTACGAGCCCTTGTGATGAAGCGCAGCTCTCTTAGTAATTGCTCGTAAATCTGCAACCCGAAGCCCGGCTTTGCCAAACACACCCGAGTTCTGATCTTCGATTAATGGAAACGTAGCTCCATAGAAGTTCTTAGTACACCAAGTAGCGGGCGAGGGACGTTTGTGTGGTTAAGTTGCATGAACAGTTTGAGTGGCAAGAACAGTTGAATTAAAGGAAAGTAAGTAAATAAAGTAAATGACCGTGTTACTCATATTATCTGAGTAGTAAAGATTCTTGAGTAGTAGAGATTCATGAGCAGTAGCGATTCTGAGTTGTAGAGAATTACAGGAACTAAATAAGTAAATGACCCGGTTATTCATATTATCTGAGTAGTAGAGATTCTTGTACGTTGAAAGTGCTTGCTGAAATATCAATGATACAATGCAGAAGCAGCCTCCGATTAGATCAAGCGCGAAATTGGGATTTTTAACGTTCATGTGCGCAAATTAAATTCATAAAAGAGAGAATCAGTGTAAGAAAGGGTTGATTTTTTATTTCGATGTATGACATCGTTTGTTTTAAATCTTATTTCCAACCACCATTTAAATTATTGTAGGAAATCATAAATAATACATTACGGCTAAACCATCTTTGCAAGCCTGTGACAACATGCTTACCTAAATATGTGTTGAAAACCTGTTTCAAAATCAACATCAAATCAAACGAAAATAATTCAAACGCGTTTCACAAAACAAAGCAGGAAAGCACACTGACTACTAATTATAATAATTCATTAAATAAAACTTTGTTCAAATACATCTCAGTGGATTCTTAAGAACACTGCAAGCATAGCAACGAAGTGAAGTCGTATGAAAGCACGGCTTAGGATGCGAATAACGACATAAGAACGTGAAATGAATATTCATATACATGAATACATTTTATGATTGAGTTACATGATCGAACATAAGAAGTCATAATAATTTAGATATTGTCTAGATTATTTGTTATTATTAATTATTTTGTATATGAAATATTTGTAATTATTTGATAAATGAACATAATAATACTATAATTAAGAATTTTCCCAGTGATCTTGTCATAATTTAGAGTATTCCCAGTTAATTCGTTATAATTAAGAATATTTCCAGTTAACTTGTCATAATTAAGGGTATTCCCAGTTATTTCATCATAATTAACGAACTAAAAACGACACTGATTACAAGACAAAGAAATTTGCTATTCCATTGCTAGTGACTTGAATTAATTGTCAGTCAAACTAATGGAGATAACAGGAGTCTTCACCATTGGCTCAAATTAAGTAATAAAAGAAGCATGTTATTTAAACCAGTAATGCTCGACCATTAGGACTCAACAAACGAAGTGGGCCTTTTGACCACGTTCTAGATTATATAGTCTCCCAAATGAGAGGGTTCTCTAAATTTCCAATGAGATTTTATCGATAAGCTCGTGAAATACGGCCGGTCCTGTAAAGATTATCTCGGGATAGCATCCAGGAAACGGCGACTCTACCATGATATTTGCCGGCCCTGCTTGCCCTGCAGGCCTGACCAGCGCTGAAGTTTTTATCAGCTCTCAAGAATCAACTCCTCAAACTTCCAAGTCTGAGTTCACTTATTCACGGGTGCGCACACTTCATCTTGCTTCAGTTTGATCTTTGCCAGAAGTTTGCTCTCTAACGTACCAGAACTCCAGCGAAAATCTCAATATTTGCAATCATGTGAACTTGTGATGCTAAGCCCTATGCTTCTCCCGTTTGATAATCTTCAATTCAAAGTTTAATATCCCTCACACATCTGTTCAGCACCAAGCCTGAATCTCACATATCTGATAGTCATTTTTTTATCATAATCTGTCCCAGACTCGTCGGTTTTAATTCATTATTGATTGTAATCAATAACAATTTCTCTAATCTCATCGAATATTTCCATATTTTCAGACGTTTGGGGACCTCAACTAATTTAATTTCATTTCCTTTCATTTTTGGTTTAAAATTAACGCCAAGTTAGAACACCAAACTGTCAATACCAATATCTACTTCAGAAACTCTACTGTGTGCGAAACATACTCCAACTGCACCTCCATGAATGAGAATACCATCGAAAGTCTCGGCTTTCTACTATAGTTAGGTGAAATCTAGTCTAAATTTGGTTACTTCTAAGACTCTGAATCAAAAACTCGGACTTCGAGATTCCGACTCTGAGATTACGACTCAGAGACTCCGACTCTGAGATTCCGATTCCAAGACCCGGACTTTGAGACTCTGACTCCGATACTCCGAATGGGTTACTCAGCTCTTTTACGACCTACAAGGAGGTCTGGAGACGACCATGCTCTCAATTGAGACTGACCTTGGAAGAGAAAGCTTCAAGACTCTTGAGCAACCACTAAATGATACGATGTCCTACACGAGGCTCACTACCCCCTTCACCCCCTTATAAAGGAAGGAAAATTGTTACCTTTTAGATGAAGTTATCAGTGAACATCTTGCTTTTCCGTTCTTTAAAGATTTTATATACCTCGCCAGTGCATACTTAAAATTCTCTACCTGGGCTAAAGAGCATCGTTCACGACGGATAGAGACGTTTTCTCACCTCCAGGCTTGAAATCAGTTCCTAGTCTCAAATTATAAAATGATAATCACCAGTTTCGCCCATCCATGAACTTGTAACATGATTGAGATGAATTTCATCTTTTAGCCGATGACGTACTGGTAGAGAGACTAAAATAATTTAATCCCCAACGCATACACAACACACATTCTTCAAGCTGATTGTGCAGCAAATTTAACATATTTATTCAAGTTCACCGTATACATTGTAGAAGAATTCTTGTTTCAGTGAAACACCTCCGTAACCTCCATTTGAACAAGAAGGAATACGAGTCAGTTTTCAAATGACTTAATGGCTTAATCGAACGAAGATAATGATCTCCCCGTGCCACACTCACAACCTGATTTATGGGCCAAAATTAAGTTCATGGGATGTCTTCTTTCCCATGCTAATTGCTGGCCCTGACTCGGCTGAAACACTGAGAAAGTGTCCAGGAAGAAGGATGGCAGGTGCAGTATATTAGTATCATTGCTGAGTTCAGTCGAAGCTTGCGGTGCTGAAGCGGCAATAACTTACACGTACACTCCTGCATGCGCTTTTATAAAGGATTTTTTTGTTGTTCTTAGAACTAGACATCAAAAGGTTCAGAGAGCGTAAACAAATACAGAAAATTAACGGCATCTATCATGTATAATTATTTTTTTCTCGTAATACTGATGATGCATGAAAACTGGGTGACTTGTTCATACGTATTTTGTGCTGAAAAAGTGGTGAAAATCCAGCGTTAGATGTTTTTGTACCAGTTCTATCTTTAACGAAATTTACTGACCGTTACCTGATAAATTGACTTATTTATTACGTAATATCAACCGTAATGTATCCAGCTAGTCAGAGAGTATGCATATATATATATATATATATATATATATATATATATATA
>VCRD01003137.1:34600-67991 GCA_006783055.1 Trinorchestia longiramus
ATATATATACTCGTATATATGTACAATAACTGTGGAACAGCTTCATTATTTTACCTTTTTATACTACCGATTAACATTTTCCACGTCACATTCTGCCGTCTAACATGACAATTATTTGTACTCACAGTAAAAGATCAATCACTCTGGCTATCATTACGAGTCAAAATGTATAGTCCGGAAGCACTACCAGCATGATGTAAAAGAATTGAACTTCAACTTGTTTTTCAGAAATTAAAGTGTCTGTATGCTTCATTTCTGTTGAGTTAGACTTAAAACAAGTTTTAGGGCACGCAGTGCAGCGACTGCCGTAAGAAAGGAGGAATAAACATGTTTTTCTGGCCATCAGGAGCACGTCCAGTCTGTTTCTGAGCTTTTTCTGGGTGGAGGATATGTCAAGCTCTTATTTTGTGTAGTCATTTTGAACAAGATTATTGAGCAGTACATGCCGTGTGCTGTGGGATTACATGACCGCAGCGCGCAATATTCATGTAATGTTCCGTTGCGTATTAGTAATACATGCAAGTGTCTATCAAAACAATTAAGGCCAAATAGTATGTGTGTTTTTTCGATCCTGAATCTCTCAAAACCTAATTTATGGATGTTGGTCATCAGTCATGCATGTGTTCAGTCAGTAGAAATGAAAAGTCACAAGTTATACTTGTATGAGACTCGACAAGCTGCAATTTCATGTCATATTTCCTCTGATAAAAAGGGTGATGTATAGCCATGACGTAGCGATATTAACTGCACTTCATACTTATCAAAAAATTAGTGAAGGGATCATTCTTGCAAGATAACATTAGGACAATTCTTCATAGGAAATTGGTTATGGTTTTAGTTGGTCTTCACCGAACATGTAAAAATTGATATGAGAGTCATTAATATTTGGAAGCTGCGATTTACAAAGGTACACTCGAGACCTGCTACTTCAAAACTAAAACTGGAATTTACGAGAGTGCATTTCCTAATTTCTGTTACATCTCCATGCCGTTTCCCTTGATTTAAATTTGAAATTACTTTACAATTCTAACTTTAATATATCACTTTTTAAATTTGTTTATGCATACATTCAAACAGTCGGCAAGGCAACACTGTGCAAAGGTGCTGTTCTTTTCATGTGTCTGGTAGAACAACCAAACTTTCTATCTTTACCATTCAAGGAACTTCAATGTCTAAAATCCTACTGACGTGCTCCTATTATATGCAAATATTATTATTTTCTTCAAACATAAAAACTAAGCTGTGTAGTCAGTACAAGGAACTTTCTATTTATGAAGGAAATTTTGAGACCATATTGACCATACAGCAGCCTGAAACTACATAGTTATGTACCTGTGTTCCCTCTCAGTCTTCACAGCTTCTAAAAATAAATAATTGGGTAAATAGTTTCACTAATTGCATCTGTATTTGGTACGTATAACACTTTTGCAAATATATTTCTTTAGTGGATCCACATGCAAATGACTAAAACTGAGCATGATACATCTTGCTTTGTGAAAATTACACCTATATATAGCAAATGTATTCTGTCCTAAAATATCTGCAGTGTGTGCACCCATATCTTCGGTCTCCAGGACAAACCTGAAAGAAAACTGACATTCTTGATTTATAAAAATGAAATTTTGCTCCCAGATAATATTTAATACAATTTATTATGTCCATTATCCATAAACTGCATTCAAACTCCGGTTCGCAGATCATCAAAGCCGAGGTCTGCAACAGAATTCATTTTCCTCTTTTTGGGGATGAGCGGCAATTGCGGATCGTAAAGATATCCATCTGAGCGCTCGTGCCGATGTGTTTATGAACAAATTCTCAGCGCTGAACAAGTCCAGCACTGCCTGAATACATGCAGCTTTGTAGCACATTCCTAAATCTTGGTCTGGGAACATTTTTCATGCATGAAAGGAAGAGTTTTGAGCAGTTGTAGTTCATGAAAGTTTCTCATCTCACTGACGGACTTGAAAAGAGATAATAAAATTGTTGCTTTCATACTTTCCAACTAAATTACCCATTCGAAAAATTGTTCTTTTTTAAATGTGGCACGAAGCTCTTACTTTTCCTTGTCTAAGTTTCGAAGCATTTTTCTTTTGTGCATAATAATATCGAAGCTCTCATACTAATACGGCTATTAGTTCAAACCTCCTTTACAAATCCATAATTAGCTTTATTTGTTCAATGAAACGACGTAATACGTAGAGAATGGAACAAATCAGGAATAAATCTTTATCATGAGCTCTAAAGTTTCCTACGACTTCAGTTTCTGAAGATAAAAACGCTTTGTAAAAAATACTTTAGCAGTCACAAATCAGGTACAAAGTGCTTCAGAATTCCGTATACAACTACACCTAAAAAAATTTCATGAAATACTCATAATTTGATAATTTCTACTGCAAATTGAAAATCACATGTTATTATTTCTAGAAATGTAGTTTTGTGCCTTATTTATACCACAGTTCTTCTGTTATTGCTTTAAAAAGATTTAATTCTGTATATCATACAGAATTTTGAAACTCTTCTTATGTTGCTGAGTTATTCCTAAACGATATGCGTAAAGAATCTACAATTTTATCTTCGGCATATTGAGTGAAAACTTCACTCCAAAAGTAGATAAACATTCAGTCTCAATCCCTGATGATTGAGAAATGAGCAGTATATTTTATTCTATTCCCTCAATATGTTCAGTGTCGCTCAAGTTCTCAAAGACACGTTTGTTTGACACACCCTATTGGGAGGGACAGTCAGTTGCTTTAAAATTTCAAATGTTATCTGCACAAAAATTCTTCTAAAGAGAAAATAATTTAAATGTTTCCACAATGCCCTAAGCAGTCATCACCTCCATGTTTAAGTCTTACACATATCAACATAAATCACGATTTTCTGTGCAGCATTTAAATCACATTATCATGGAATTTCATCATAATATCATTCACTGACGAGTAATCGTGGACTGTACTTCGTTCATCGTTAAATAAGAAATTATAGACCATAAAATCAGGAACATAATAGACGAACAGTTTGATCCTCTCAGACAGCTCATGCTCCGGAAAGACCATGTCTCTCGGTTTAGGTTTTAAGTCCTTGAAACTCTGCATTTAATGCGCCGGAACTTGCAGCAATAACGGTCCTTATGGAGCATTGAGTCGCAATTTGCTCCACAAAGTTACGTAGAATGGCGTCCTATATCGTGACTTCAATGCTTGAGCATCTAATTTTTTCATTACCATGCAGTTTGTTCGTTTGAAATACATTTCATCAATGACGATGGTCAGAGTTACTTCTCGATGAAATGAAACTCGTTGTAAATGCACAGTATTCGGTGTAAAAGTTAGCACTATCTGAATTCAGAGTGGATCTAAATGTTAATTCATTTCGCTTGTAACAACTCCAAACTTTATCAGTTTAAATTACGTCATGTAGAACATAATATCACCGAAGTTCCTGAGTAGTACATTCTCATCTGCGTGTTGTAGATTAGTATGACTTTTGAAGGACTTAAGGGAATAACTCAACAAATTTTCTAAACTATCACTTTTTAATTAAGTCTACATCATTACTTTTTTGAAATATATTCCCATTTCAACTCTGTTACCTTTCTGCAATCGCATGTTGGAATTGAAGTGTGTAGCACAATTTATTGTTTATGCAGAGTCCTTTTTGAACTATTTAGCAATTGTCGTCTCTATTATCCAGGGTATTTAAAAAAGTACATTGATGTCATTAAAAAGTAATCATATGTTGCCATGAATTTTCATCAACATTTACAGTCAATCATCACCAACTATTCAACTAAATAGTTGACTAAATAGTAGATTTCTAAATAGTTAATTTAGAAATCAACTATTTCTAAAACGTCGTCCAGCATTGGACAATCAAATATAACTTTGGGAACATGAAAATTATCATGTAAAATATGCACACAATTTTTTTAATAAATTGATTTAATTAATGAAATTATTGTATTGAAAATAAGTGAAATCCTCGCTCGCTTCATACACAACATGCACAAAAAATATGCTTCGAATATATGCTGGTGTACTTTTGGTATTGTAGTAAAGTGCTTGGCGTTGAACTACTCAGTCACCAATTGTAGTAAAGTGGTATTGTAGTAAAGTGCTTGGAAAGGATGACTGGCGTTATACCCATGCACGTCAACAATCTGGAGTTCATACATGAACTGCTCAGTCACCAAGAAGATTGAAGACGCTCTCATTGAGCCCCTCAGTTAACATGAGGCATCTCTTACATAACAAATAGGTAGCAACAATATTTAAAAGGGTCACAAAAGGGTACACGCTAAATATTAAATTTTGTTGCTATTTTTTGTTTTGTTGTTAGAAATCTATGTACTAACATTTATTGAATGTAGTTAGTACGTTTAATAATTAATACTACTCACATTTTTACTTATGTACAATGTACATGCGATAGAAGTGAAAATGGTCGTGTCCTTAAACTTTTAACAAGAACTAGTGTATATAATATACATTAAGTGCATATGACATATATATATATACATATACATACCATTATAATCCAACACAATTAGCACCCTGGTATACATGGATCTTAACAAGGAAGTATGAAGGGAAATCGAATAATCTTTCCACTGTGTATTTATGTAAAGGCTATTTGGATATTTTAATATCTCAATGCTCTCTGACATGCTTGGCTGTGTACATGATTCAGAACACACGCTACACATGTCCAACCTGTTTATTTAAATCTACTGCTCTTGGCTGGCCCTTGAGAGAAAAAGTTTCGCGCTTTCATATCTATGATTCAGTGTTTATGTTACTAAATCTTTTATTCTAATGTTACATCACTGTTTAAAAATCTGGTTCGACTACGCCCTACGTGCAAAGAATTGAACTGCCCTCGTGGATTGAAATATTGTGCAAGAAACAATTTTAATCGACCAACTTTTCGGATCAAGTTTCTTGCAATATCTAAAAGAGCTCGCAGGGTGAATCGATGCAATAAATGGTAATGAGGAGGAAACGATGACTGGATATCAAATGACGTATGAAAACTCGTCCACAGGATCGTAAACTTTAATGGCTGATTTAACGACATTGCGTCGATTCTTCATCCACTAAAATAAAGGAAGCAATTTGTATATTTATGAAAAAACGATGTAAAAATTGTTGGCCACATTTGGGTGCACTAACAGCCGTGCACTTTTGAAATTCCCCATTGTATGTGCTAAACTAAAAGACATTGATATGCTGTGACATGTGCCCAGTTCTTTTAGAAGTTGTTTTGTGCAAAGCATCCATTCTATTTTTAATTACATACAAATAGTGAATAGTTTTTTCAAATTCTTCAATTTTGATATATGATGTTTTAGTAATTATACCTATACCATTCCAGAACAGATGATATTTGAACCTCTTGTTCATTTACATATGTAATACGAATTTAGATTTGAAATCGTATTGCAGGATAATACATGCACATTCAATCAATGAAAATAGGTAATTAACATTTCAAAAAGTCTCCGACACACCAAAAAATAAAGCTTTAAAATGAAAGTAAACTCCTATTGAATTTTCTTGAAGACTGAAATGAAGACAAAGATCTACAAAATTCTAGGTAAAATTTAAAAGCCGGTTGGCCGCAAGAGATTTATTGCTTGATGGTTGCAGGATAACGAGTTCAGTATATCATTTCTTAATTATACTACAGCGAAGTTTAAAGAATTGAAAAAGTGCACCATAGAGCATATTGTCACACTTTATAATACCTGTAGAGGTTTGGGCTGTAGTCACTGAGACAATGGCTTGCAAGAACACAATTAAAAACTAACTCCGAGACGAAGGGCCGTTCTCAAACTTTGTTGAAGCCTATTCATGCTGAAAATCGTCTAAAATATGACAAGGATCATTTGGAGAAACTTACAAAGTGTTGGGACAATGCACTATGGGCTGAGGGGTCGAAGGCTGATATTTGGCCGGAATAGTGTGAGCTGCGTTCGAAAAAAAAAATCATATGGGTCCAAGAATACCATCCTAACTGTAAAGTTTGGCGGAAGCAGGATAACGGTACGAGGCTGTTTTTCCTCAGCAGAGGCTGGTAAATTTCATATTATTACACACACAATGAATGATGATGTATAGCAAGTTTTTTCACGATAATCTCTCGGTATTTGCAATGCACGTGAACTTGCCAAGACGATGGACGTTTCAGCAGTACAACGATCCAAGTCATTTTGGCCAGTCACCACACCAAAACCTCATTGAAACCTTCTAGAGACAATTCAAACTAAGAGTTCAGAGAATATATATAAGAAATATAATGGATTTAAAAGGGTGTGCAAAAAAAGGCTTAAAATACTTGCAGCTCGGAACACGAACGTTATAAATAACTGCCCGAGGCTGTTAGAAACGGTAATACAAAAAAGGTGATTTTACCATGTACTAACTGGTTTCAGATATTTTTTGTACATCAGATATTTTCTGTCATGTTAGTTTAATATCTATTACTTGTGTTGTTACCGTTATAACTGTTTCTGTTACTCCTGTTACCGTGAAATCATTAAGGAACTCGAAAATACAATGTCATACACACTATATACATCATGACCAAAGCTTTAGGCTAGTACATCATAAATATCTGTTTACTTTATAACTGGAATGCAACATTTTATTTGTAAACCGTTTTCTTAAAGGTAAATATACATACTGAATGTTTGTATTCACTGAAATTAAAACAAGTTACCACTTCATAGTTTGTGCAAACGAATGAAAAATGATTCTGAATAAATTTCGACGTAAATAGCGGAATGAAAATATTCGACTAATTTGAAAATAAAAAGTACCCATCCAATTCGCCGAAAAACTACTCGTATTCTATAGAGAAGTATAGTAAATATATTACCAAATAATTTAACAGTATTACTCTCAAAATTTGCGCTCGAAAAATGCCATCTGAAGGATGCAAGTTGGTGGTCGCGGCACAGACTGCAAACTCGTCCTCCATTACGGCGCAAAAACTTGATCTAGATCCATAAGCCAGGCCCGGGGGACCGAGTGTCTTATCCAGCACACAACCATCACGACTAACTGAAAAAGCCTTCAGAATTCGATAGAGTTTACGAGCTATTTTCCCTCGCCCGGCTCCCAAGTGCGCTTCAGCTTAGCTACTAAGATTTACTGCCCTGATACCTGCATATCAATTGGGCCAGACCGACACACTGCCACTCTGAAGCCATAAGACTGAAGTAGTATCGCCATGCTTAGTTCAAAGCTCCAGCTAACGCCTGGTTATTGGAAAGCGACAAACTGGTAATTAGTTGACGCGTAGCGAACGGTACAAAATTTAAGGACGCAGTGTAAAAGTGGGTACAAGATGCAGTCAATTTCTCCAAAAGAATCCTTAACTGGATATCCAAAATGACTAAATGTGAGTCAGAAGAATGAAGTTGATGTTCAGACAAAATTATTTTTCTTTTGAGATGATTATTAGACATTCATTTCCGAATATTTTCTGGAAAAATATTTTACGGTAAGCAAAGATTACCTTTACAAATTGTTTGAATGTAAATTGATTTAGCTCTGACACACTCAAAACGACAACTTACAACCCTTAAAATTATAAATTTAGTTCATTATGATCAAAGTTCATTTCAAAAGTTGAAGAACAGTCATGAAATTGAACTCAACAAATCTTCAAAACCATTGTTCAGATTTTTGCTAAATATGCTAACACATATTTTTTAAGTCAATGTCCGGGATACTCATCACTGTTCTGCCTTCATGCATCCTATTAGGATGATTAAAGAATTATAGTTTTCCTTTCAACCTCGTGTTTTCTTCTCGTCCTTGTCATCAAAAACCTCTGCGATGTTTTCATATCACTAGAGCAAAGTAGCTATGCTCTGCTTCCGTATTGAATAAAATCCATAGTAGATTGAAAGCTAAACATACAGACAACCACTAAGTCTACTTAACCGAGCCAGTATAAGCACTCCAAACTTTGTCAAATTCTAAGAGATCGAAACAAGCTTTTATGGACGCTCGATCAAATTACGCTTTAAAAGGCTTAAGAGAAACTGTACATGAGTGCTTGCTAAGTGAGAGTGCTGCATTATTTAAGATCAATGAAAAATCGAGTTTGGTGGTACAGCGTTTTGAATGAAAATGTGGACGCTTTCCAGCCGAAGTAAATCAGGCTTCACGAAAGAATTTTATACAAGCTGAAGTTTATATACCTGCTTCAAATGAGAACTTTGTATCATATTTTGCATTCACGATTTCTATTATAGTAGAAACAATTGTATGAAATTCTAAAATCACCCACTGAACAAGCAATACTGATTGGAATTTGATAAAGAATTGTGTAGAGGTTAGTTTACGGACTCTTTTCCATGTGTTGTAACTTATGTAATATAAGCATCTTGAAAATTAATTTCTAGCATATTTCTTTTTTATTTTCATTAATGGTTTGCATGTCATTATGTCAATTTATACTAATTCCTAATATTAATTCAAAATCAATTATGTTTGTTAGTACTCTAGTTTTAATATTATGACTTAGATCATGCATGCCAAGTTGCTCTAATGAAGTGGATCAGAGTAATTATATAATTAAATGGCATCACCAATCAACCTGCAATAGTTCAAGTGTCAATATAAATAAAGTCAGCAATGTTATTTGATGCAAGCAAACCAGTCACTTCTGCAGCAGCATGCATGCATCATATGCCTGAAGAGTGTGGCCTATACATTCCCCAACCTGTACAAGTGTTCAAAAGAATGCATACTGCCCGCTATACGTTCTTGGCAAATAAAATTTGTGTTGTGAGTTCTTTTATAGCACTGGGAAGTATGTTATCACTAACTATATAATTAATACGGTTCTCACTAACTTCTTTGTTAAAATTAACGCTAAAAGTTCGAACAGTAAAGCAAAATACATAATTGTATCAATGTCATCTCTTCATAATTAACTTTTTCATAATTAGTAGAAATATTTGTGGATTGATTTGCTATTATGATAAGTTGACCCAGTAAAAAATACCAACCCAATTATTGATATTCTTTCTAGTATCATGAGCTTAGGATAACTTTTTTCCATTACTGAAAAAAGAAAAGGTATTTAGTTCTTATGACCCCTGCCGCTTCAATCAACTCCATAGAGAAACTTGAATAGCAACAAAATACGAGTCATACAAGTCTGTTTTTACTCCAATACAGCTCAACATTCCGTAAAAAAATCCACAAAACATCGAGGAATTGTCTTAGATGCTCTAAGTAGTGTACGTAATTACATCAGATCCTATTATGACTCCATGGAGAATAAGTGCAGCTCTCAGGAAATGAAATGTCTTTGTAACTCGAACTCAAAAGCGCTTTTCATTCCCGTGCATTGACATCATTCAGACGGTTAACAATGCATTGACGGACTGCCATGTGCAACCCTGGAGTATCTCTTTACGTAAGAGCTAAAGTGAATGCACAAGCTATAATTTCATTATTGCTTTAAGACAACATGTATGCACCGCAAATTTGCTAACTTGAAATGAAACAAAATGGCTACCCAATTGAGTATTTTTTCATGCCGAAATCTATTTCATGAAAATTTTTTCAGTCATCAGTTCTCTGATATACACTTGAATTAGAAATTGACTGACATACGAAGTAATCCGAGAAATTTATTCTAATTTCACTGCATTGAATAACTTGGAAAGCATTTTATGCATTTATACAATCAGGATTAAATTTCTACTTTTAAAACACAATATGTCGGGAAATTTTGCTGATTACTATCATCTTAAAAAGTTTTAATGTTCCACGATATCAGCCGTTTCAGTAGTTTAGATAATTAAGTTGGGATACGGAATATTAAACAACTAAAGAATATGGTGGTTGGTTCATTCATTATTGCTGCCAAGTCCCATGCCGTCTAAAACAATCCTGTACAGGTACCATAATCACCCACAGGCACTTCCTTTGCTTAGACACACCTGAATCACACACAGATCGTAGGAATAAGCAGGGATATGATGATTAGTGGTATCAGTCATACTCTCACTCATCAATTTTTACATAATAATGATATGACTCACATTACACAATAAATATATGACTATGTACACAACAGTTCTATGACTCCTGGTACACAATGGTTATATGACTCCTGGTACACAATGGTTATATGACTCCTGGTGCACAATGGTTATATGACTCCTGGTACACAATGGTTATATGACTCCTGGTGCACAATGGTTATATGACTCCTGGTACACAATGGTTATATGACTCCTGGTGCACAATGGTTATATGACTCCTGGTACACAATGGATATATGACTCGTGGTACACATACAATGAAAGATGATTACAAAAGCCAGTACTAGAACTTCTACCTCAATAGTACAGCAAATATAGACATGGCTCTGTCCTGTCAGCCTCATTTCAAATCATAATTAAAATCACGAACGTACATCCAAACACGACGACTATATTTTTCCTGACAATATACTCACTTTATAATTTAAATACAAAATTAACTTTTGTAGAGTCGGAATAGAATATTTATAGTAATGTTAATCTCACTATTTTTACGCAACAAATGAACGCCTAAATATTCAAATGACAATTTCCAGTTGTAGTTTTAAAGTCTTAAGTCTCAACAGTAATTCCCTACCTCATTTTTTGAGCGTAACTAAAAAACTTAAACTTCAAATTATAGAACTTGAAGTCAACTTTTAAAAATGGTAGACTCCAATCAAATGCAGCCTGACTTCAAGAACATGAAAATTTTCAATTGAACTCTAAGTTTTGATTATCAACTGATATTAAAACTTTTACCAGTTAAATTATTTATGTTGTTTCAAAATTTGATTAGTATGAGCTGAGGCTCACTTTTCTAAAGCTGTTACGTGTTGTGGAAATCATACAATATTTATTCGTGATTTCAATCATAAGGCAATAAATAAATAAAAATTAATTTATGAATTCTATATTTTATTTTACTACAAAAATCGTTCTTTGCAAAATCGGCGGTCAATGAGGACACTATTATCATGAGTACTCCTATCAATGATTACTCCATATCCTTGAAGTACCTATAATATAATCAACAATAGGCACTGTAGCACAAAGAAGTTAGCAGAAATAGAACTATTGGAAGAATTTTGTGAGAGACGTCCTACGGACATCTATTCAATTGCTATAAAACTTGCGCCAAATAAGTAAAAATTTTGTCTACAATTGAATGTTGAAAATATTAAATTTGAAACACAGAGTTATTATTTTGTATGACCAACCCGCGAAAAATATAACAAACGTGATTTCAAATTTCTATGTAATTCTAACAAATGTCAAAATTTTCAACCTTAATTTACCAAATTTTTATTTGGACTACTTTTACTGGGTACTATGTTTGTACTCTGGAAGTGTATACTCAACGCTTGATATAACTGCAAAATTAGTGAAAGTTTACACACATAAATGACGCAATACTATTGCATTAGTGGATGTAAAGTCTGAATGAAGTTTTCGTGTTTCAATTTGGGTGGCATGCGTATAACTGGTTTTCAGTCCCAATAAAAAGTTGAGGGATCAGTTTCTGAAGGCAAGGAGTAGGGATTGTAAGTACTTCTTTTTTCGTTATGATTAGTATCCTTTGATAAGAGAACCTAAGTTTTTTCCAGTAAATCTTATCCCGAACTCTATCGGAACACAAAAATTCAATTAGAGTTCAACCGATGCTGAGGCTCTAGCATATTTGGGTAAAATTTGCTAGGACCTAAAATACGACGTGTATTAGCATGAACGCTCTGCAAAATGATTCCAATTAGATAGTAATGATAGTTGAAACATGGGTCCTGGACCTCCTTATGGCTACATGAGATGCTGGTTCATTTACCATGACCCTTCGTAAAGAGATTCACTGCAAGGAGCAGCAGCAAACGAGTTCTATATTGTTGATTAGAGCGCTGGGGAATGTGAAACATTTCCACCGGCAGCACATAGACGCTCCGGTGTTACTTTGATCAGCTTAGCACTGTAGTTTTTTGAGACAAATGGCAGTTTGGGATTTTTTTTTAAATATTTTATTGTGAACTTAGTCTTCTAACTAATTGAGCCTTAAACAATTTCTAGCTTACTATTAAAAATAGTTTATTAACGAACAGGTTTAGGCGTCATAGATATATGAGAGCAAGAAAATTAAAAGGAAAATAGGATTTCCTTCTTATATTAAAAGTTGAAATGTGAGTTGAAATACATTCCGCACTTCTATCACATGAGAATATTTTACCTAGAGGAATCAAATTTAAACACACGTTGCCTTTTTCATGCATATTTTAACCGTAGAACTTCGTCTCCGCAGATCAATTACTCCTGAAAACCTGACCGAATTCATTATAGAAATTGACATTAGATTCAATTGGGACTTCAAATTTACTGCAATACTGTCCCTAATAAATTACTCACTGCAAGGAAAAGTAGATGAGCGGCTCCAACAAACCAAATATGATCATGCAAACTAAGGTACACACGAGTACTGAGTTGTACTCATGGTTCCTTTATATTAATATGGAACGAATAAACAGAGGCTTCGGACTGTGGCTATCTGCCTTCAAGGTTCAGTGATAAACGAGCGAGATTGAATTAATTTGAGGGGGTCTAGAGAGAGCCTGATTGGCGCAAATAATGATATATGTCAAAGCTGGCCGCCCATACAGAGGACTGTGTACTCAACAGGAGGGGAATATAGAAACTTTTTATCCTGTAATAAACATTTGTAATGAAGAAAATATTGCAAATTTACAAAAATAACACCCAGAAACCGACAAACGAGATCTGGCTTTTTAACGCATTTCGTTCACATCAAAATTTCAACATTCTGGGAAGCAAAGACCCTGTATAAAATATATTACAATTTACAATGTTACAAGAAAAATATATCTTACTCAGAAAGTTTTAGTTCTCTTTACTTAAGAATGTGTCAACACTCGCCATATAATGATAACTCCAATCTCACAAGTGAATTCCCAGTAAAATGTTCTTTTTATCCACCTGTAGTACGTTTCAGACTGATTTTTTCACACGCTTTCGAAACTCCACGCAATGCAACAAGTTTTCCGATTATGGTTCGAGTTTAAATTGTGCTAAAGCATGAAATATTTACAATTATACATGTTTTATCAACAATTATTATCATGTTGAAACAACCTAATGTTCACTAGAAGAAAAAAGGAAAAATCTTTTATTGATTTATTGAAAATGAAACTGGGTATGAAGTTGGGGATATTCAAGTGAGTGATAGGTAAGACAGAAAGCATAAAGACATGCATTGGAACTAACAGTCAAGAATAACTAACTAGCATTATGTCATGAACTGATTTTTTCATTTTTTGCTCAAACTAAAAGGATGAATCAACCAAAGAATTCAGTCAATTACACTTAAGGTTCTATCATATTTTTGGCCCGGCATAGATCTTCATAGCGGAAAATATTCAAAGTCACAGACAACGGTCAATGCCGTTTCTTCCCTGAAATAGTAATGTAATCTTATGTTAAAAATAAAATGAAACAATGACCATAGGTGAGTCAATAATAACTTTTGTAGAGTTGGAATAGAATATTTATAGTAATATTAATCTCACTGTTTTTACGCTACAAATGAACGCCTAAATATTCAAATGACAATTTCCAGTTGTAGTTTTAAAGTCATGATTACTACAGTCATGTATTTTCCAGTCATGTGCTGGCAGACCATAGTGTAGAAAAAGAGTGTTCTTGGCCCTTTAATCACACACATGCACTTCAATCACACACACACACACACGCACATCTCAATTCCAAAAACGAATAAAGAAGGATAGGAATAAAAGTTAGAAAAATAGGGTAACAGTCAAGCTCTCAAATGATTTATTTTTGCGCAGTAATTGCATAACTCCCATTATACAATAGCTCATACTCGACACAATAGTTTTGTAGTGCGGTAAAAATTTAAAATTTTATTCTTAAGTTTATTTTCCCTAGTGGATCATCGACGATTTCAAATCTCTAGTACAATTATTTTAAAGCTTAATTGTGATTGCAAATAAATTTGGATTTCAAATTATAAGAACATCCATGTCGCAACACAGAGTTTAGAAAACCTCATGACTTGAATGGCGTGTTTGCCAGCACTCGTCCGTGTGCTTACAGAAAAACCCCTCGTGTTAGTCTTACTCTCTTTCCTTTTGTTTTAAATCTTTGAATTCGTCGATGGGCAAGAATAACCAATTATTATTGTTTGCATTTTGAATGACGCTTTCAGAAAGCTTCATGTCCCAATCTCCTCCACGCAAGCATATTCTGTACTTCGATTTAGAACAGAGAAACATCCCTTTGAGCTGTGATAACTTTTACTTCGATTTAGAACAATGTAAAATCTCCTTTTGTTGAAGACGGATTATTCTTTGTGCTCGAGATGAGTTATTCTCTGTGTTTGAGAATTCTGTGTGCTTTTGAACGTCGTAACGAATATGTCATTCTCATAAATATGCTCAGTTATCTAACATTCATTTCCCAATTTTGGGTAACTTTTGTTATACGCAATTCTCATCAGTTTGTATAATTTCAGCATCATTAAATTCGCAACAGTTTCGTAAGTAAAGAATAACACCGCTTACTTTTATTCCTGTGTTTTCTTTATGTTCAATTATTCATGTCTCATTTTCTGTGCGTATCATGCTGTAGCGTTACGGCCGACTTAGCAATGTTGTCGACTGGATCATTTCTCTTGTCTTGATACTTCATGGCAGCGATGTTTCCATACCTGCTCAGGCTGCACTCCCAGTACCCCCTAAACATAAAGCTGTAATTTTGTGGAACACGATAATTGCTATGATCTATTTTTCTGGTAGCATTTAGTGACATTTAACATTCTTATCACACATGAAAGCGCGTACAGTTTTCATTAAATCACTTCTTGCCCCTATTCTTAATGAAACACTCTTCAAAGATATATGTATGTAAATAACATTCCATAAGCTTTGAAACAGGATAAACTCTAATATTATTTTACTAAATGGAGAGCACATTAATGATTTGATCAAACACAGTATAGTTTGTTTTATTCGATTTTCGCTCCTACAACCTACCGAACTGCTACTGACATAAAAGTCAGACTTAGTCAACATTCTTCAGCTCACACGTGACAATCAAAAGGCCACACGGAGTACATTGCAGAAATGAAGTTTCTGCTACTTTCTTTTGAGCTTCTTCTGTGAGGCAGACAACTTCCGTCTTCTTTTTCTTTTTGTCTCCAATTTATTGAACACTTCCTCTATACTTCAGTGCTGGCAGACCACACTCCGCTCACTTCACTGCAGACTTGGTTGTCCACCACCGCACTTCAGTGCTGGCAGACCACACTCCGCTCACTTCACTGCAGACTTGGTTGTCCACCACCGCACTTCAGTGCTGGCAGACCACACTCAACGCTTAAGCTTAGCACTGTCGCCCAATCCTGCCCTAATGAACGGTAGTTATGGAAGCAGATTAGAATTTACATACAATACGACCGAGCAACGTGTTTCAGAGCCACCAATCCATTTGCTCACAGGTCTTGAATCTATCGAAGAGTAGAACAAATTTTTAGGCTCGATGCACCATTGTCAGGTACGTCTGCAAAAAACCAATTTTAATACCAATTCGTTTAATGATCTGAGAGTTAATTATGGAAATTCTTGCAAAAGTAAAACTCGTTAACATTGTTTCTTTTGTCTCGAAGTTTTTCCGTTAATTTGGTAATAAACAACTCATTGGGCACTTGACATCACTTCTAACACTTGAAAACTTGCAAAAGGTAAAATTGTAGTTCATTGGAATATTCGTTTGACTCTGAAATCTCAAGTAGTACCTTGTGATTTTTGCACAATAGTAACTTTGCGCAATAGTAACTTTTGCACAATAGTAACTTTTAATTCTTTAAGAAAAATTCCTTTTTACAATAATTATATAAGTAGACAATGTCATATCCAAAATGAGATATTATTATAACATTTATTCTTTTTATACGCAATTCTAATTGATCATTCATAGTAAACTTGAAAAAAATATATCATAACGTATTAATTGAGCTAACCTCTACAGGAGGAAGTGACCTTTGTTTCTTGATACAGCTCTTAGTGATAACTTGTATTATAAAAAATCGAATTCAAAGCGACAATCTCATTAATGTGACACAGCTAAGAAGAATTTTGCAGTTAATATTTCAGTTCTCATCACTTATGTTAATGAAAAAGTCACTTTTAATCCAAGATTTCTGTTGGAAAGAGAAATTTTTGTTGAAAAATTGAAAGGGCATCTCGTCGCCTTTTCAAAATTTGTTTTTTTAAAAGCTCACCCTGACAGCACCTGAAAGATCGAGACTTTAAGTACAAACTTATGAGTTAACATATTTTCAGTAGAATGGAAACTTTTACTTTCACACAGTTTTAATGACATCACAATCTGCAATACCAGCCGAAATATTTCTTTGACTCTATTGTTTCGGAAGTAAAGTCCCGAGAATATGAAAACCAATATTAATTGTGACCGTCGTGCGAGCTAAGTGGTTCTTGAACAACAAATCCTCAGGCAAGTTTGAGAAAACGATTAAAAAGTTCGTGGCGTCCGTGAGCTCTCCAAGCTCAAGCCTGAAGTTTGAATAAACTTTCCTGTTTTGCCAGGTGAGACTGAAAAAGTGAATTGCCAATTCAAGTTACGAATAAAAAGGAATTTTTTGCGCATCAGGACTGTTACAAGCTCACCGATCTTTAGCTGTGGCCGCGATATTGCAGGAAAATTTTTTTACTGAAGATTGAAAAAAAGGGCCGTCGCAATTTACGATTAGATTTGTTCAGCCATTTTTTAAAGTTAATGGAAGTGGGGAAAAGGGCTTCAAACATTCCATTAGGATTACGAAGTAAACTTTTAAATGACGGTCTGTCGTTGGTTAACTATACCTTCAAACTAATAGGTATTAGCCTGAATGGCCCGTGACAGAGCCCACCGTTGAAGAGAATAAACGGGCACTTCCTTTTTATTGTTGACGAAATGCCGAAAGGAAATGACAAGCATGGTCACTTGATGAGTACTTCAAGCTACACGTACGCAAAGTTAACGAATAAATGTATCATAAGAATTCCTATTGTTTCCCTTGTACTTGTGATAGAACTAACCAAACAAAAAGCAGACCCAACAGAAAAAAACGAATATGAATGAAGGGTTTTCGAATTCATCTTGCGAAAAATAACATAACCAAATTGGAACCAGGGATGTCAGAATTCTCTTCCTTGTCCTTGCTCGCTAAGCTAAGCAGAAGCACAGCCAGGCTATTCAAAAGGATGGAGAAGTGGTTTTTGAAGGTCGTAATTAATTATAGAGTCAAGTCCTTTCGATATAGGCTTGATAGTACATCTAGTGTTTGTTTAGGAGAGTGCTTCTAGTTCAATTTTCATCGTCTTTTTATCGCCATTCGAGTAGAAGTTGATGGCGCCAGTGCAATAACTGTTGCTGTGAAGGCCACTGTAGTGATACATAAGTATGCAGTCATTTGCAGTGCAGTAGTCATAAACCTCCTCACATAATTACAACAGTTGAAATCTTCGCAGCATCGTTACGCTGCTGAAGCTTCTTCATGTGCTCAAGTAAATGAAGATGGCTTGCCAGAGGTCTTTTATAGCCACATTAGTCGTAAGCTGGTAATTGCATTTCTAATATGGGTGAGCAGTGTAAATACTACTCTATTTAAATGCAAGTAGTTTATCTTCTGCATTGATGCCGAAAATTCAAACGGTTTCCATTGTCCTTACCATAACGGCTGTTGAGATGAAAATTCAATTCTATGTCTCCAACTCCAACTATCTCCTCGACTCCAACTCAGCAGCCGTGCGTACCACCATTCTATGACGCTTCTGTACGCAGTTACCACGCGCTTATTTAAAATACATAAATTCGAAGTTTAGTGCAAACAATTTCGTCTCACAAGAGTGTGTTTCCGGTTGTCGTACCTTCGTTATTACTGCCTTCAGATTAAATCCAGATAAACCATTTAGATTAATTCATCGAAACAGGGATTCTAATTACAATTGAGAAAACACTGAATTTCTGCCTATCCAGGTGATTTTTAAATTGTGCTAAAGTAGGTAATGTTTTCTAATTACACAGATATTAACAACAATTTTTATCATATTAAAACAACCTAATGCTAACCAAAAGATATAGGAAAAAATCTTTAATTGATGAAACTTAATTGAAACCAAGGATGAAATTGTAAGTTGCCTCTTTCATTTTGGTCTACTCTAGTGTTTCTTTTCAGTGTCCATTTCCCTTTTTTACGAGCTCAGTATGTGCAAAAGATAATCTCCTAATTTGCCTTTGTTTGAGCATTCTCTGAAAGAAAAATGAGTCTTGAAATTCATTCCATCCTGACAATCTTGCTCTCAATATATGTATATAGTTTATAATAAAGTTTTATAGCTTACATATTCCCCTAACCTTGGGATTCACATTTTGAAGAGATAAATGAAGATATTCTAGTCCATAAATAAATTTCATTATTCTAGCTTCTGAAATTGAGATTTTTCAAAACGTGGATGTCATATTTTTAATAAAAAATTCAAATGAGTGTATGAAGAAACACTGCTGTGGTCAGTTTTGTTGGTATTGGTTCAGACGAGAGTCAAATCCGCATGAGACTATACCTAATACAGAAACGTGAATTTTAATTATATCAATTAGGTGCAGCGCAAAATCTAATTTGTACTGGTAAAACATTAGTGCTACTCATTATTAGGCTAGAGCTTCATCTAAATAGCATTACTTTACTATGGGAGTGTTAGAGAATCAACGAACTGTAAAACTTTTTCCGGCTCTATTTTTATATCATTCGTTAATTTAGAAATTTCAGCGCCGAGTGAAAGCATGTAATTTTCTCCAATTACTGTCAATTTTATAAAAGAATTAGCCCGGCTTTACCGTACTGAAACCAGTTGATGTAGTAACGTAAATATTGTTTTCACCCAATGCGGCTACACAAAATTAAAATCAAAATATTACTTTGTTAAAAAGGAATGCTTACAATAAAACTTCTGAGTGCATTAATTCACACTGTCAGCAATAAAAGCTTAATGATAATGCAAAAAGTGCTTCAAAAATGTTTTAATTATAATTTACTGAGTCGAAGTCATTGGGTTTCTATTAATAGCGTGATTACGGGGTCTAGGAATGAAAGAAGTTTATTTCTTGCATGGTTGGTTTTACAATTTAAATACGATCAAGAACATCTTTAATTATTTTCTATTGAACTCCAGGTATGATTGACTTATGAACATTTTAATTGGAACATCATATTTGTTTTTATCATACATTTTACGGAGTTTGTTTTCTAAAGATCACTGTGGGTAGGTGACCTTATTACAAGATGAAAACTAGAATTAATTCCCTCTAAGTTTCATCAATCCGTTTCCTCGACCGAAACTCTTCAAAGAAATAATTCGTTAATGTTACACACTGTTTAAAATTTGAGGTACGTCTTAATATGATACTTACGTAATGTGTTCGGTGTCTTTGCCAGTGCTGAAATGAGCGATGATGTAAAACAGTAATTTTACTGATCAAAACAATTGAACATCGTGGATTGATGCAATTCATTTGCAAAATTTTACCATCAATTTCAGGTTTATTTTACATGTTTTGATCGCAAAAGTTTGCTTAGATTATTCCTTCTCTTTTTTTAGTGTATATGATAAATTTGAATGTCGGTCTGATTCATTTCTACATAAATAGAATAAACATGCACTTGTGAAGCGAACGGTGGCCCATTTATAGCCTCAGGCGCACTGAGTGTCATCTTACACAATAGTGTGAAATACAAAGAAGCCTCTTGTGTGAACTGTTGAGCTCCGTGTGCTATAATGTTTTTAAATAAAATGGGCAAAAGATATAAGTAAATTTACTCACTCTTCTCACAGACACTTGTCCTGTGAAATGGCCGGGAAAAATGACAATTTTCTGTAGCTTAGCAGTCAATAATTGAATTAAGGCTCAAAGCGAGCAATGTACCTTGCTTCCATCAGCTTCAAGGTGGGATGCAAGATGCATATCATCACTTTTCCTCAACAACTGAACTCAAGCATCACTTGCTTTCCCTGTGACAAAGCACCGGCGGAAATTTCTCTCAACTACTGAAAGGATAAGGTCCATTTCTCGGCAAAATTTAGTACCAGTTTCCTTTGTAGCTCTTTGAGAATTCTTCGCACCATCCAAATATTTGTATATTATTCAGAAAAATAATGAAGGAGATTCATAGTCCAATTTGTTCCCAACGATATGTAAAAACTCGAAAGATATGGATTCAAAATGTTCATATGAATTTTATTTTTTGTTGAAAATAAGTCTTCTTTATGATTGATCAGCTGTTAAGCTGAAAAAATATTTCCGATGATGCTTATAAATTTGAAACTTTCTTTAAATTTGAGTATCGAAATCAAATGTTCAACAAATCATTTTATTTAACGAGCGCAGAGAGCATAGATTAAAAAATGTAAAATAGGTGACAAAATGACATATTTTTATCTTTTGTTCTTCCATTGAATCACAAAGTATTTCAGTATGTTCTATTTTATAGAAGTTATTGACACATTTTGCTATTATTCCATTCACTGTGCTTGTACGTTTTTTATGCGGACTTGTCTTCAGAGAAAACAAAGTTATTCATAGGCAAACTTTTCCACAGATCGTGTATAACGAAGGAGCTGTATTTATAATTCATTACTCCAAACAACCAAACAAACCAGCTTTATTTTCAATTTGGTATACAGTGCTCGCATTGTCATACGGTTTTCAGCCTCTAACGCTGACGTCTTAAAACTAAAGAGGATTTTCCCTGTGCTGTTCCTGTCTTTCTTGTGAATTGTAGAGGCTCGTAGGGGATTTATTCGTAGAATAAATATTCTTTATTTTAGAAATAAAGAGGATATTCTTAGGTTCTTGTACTACAGGAGCTCTTGTAAGACAGAGGCTTTGTATGTCAAATTACTTATTCACAACATGAAGTTCAACCCATGAGATCCAGTAAAAAAAAACGAACAAAACTGAAATCTCCAGGAATTTCAAAACGCACACGTGAGCGAGAGAACTGAAAGACTATTGTTAATATCGTCCTAATGTCAATATCGTCCTCTTCTCGTGAAAACATTTGCCTTCTGCATGGAGGAAATATACCAATGATATGGAACATATATATCACCAATAATAAAAATTAATTCAATTGGACTCAGACTGGTATTCTTAATTAATTAAACACAACTACATCTGGATGTCCGATTTCTGTACATAAATTCAAGCCCTATTGCAACATTTTTTTTCTCTCTGACTTCACATCATTACAAAATTTCAGACTCGTAACTCAAATAGCAATCTCTTAAGAAAACTAAGTAGGACAAAATACTATGAGTGTACGATAAATAAACTCAGTAATAATCGTTTTTCTTATCGTCTTGTATGCGAGAGAGAGTTTCTAACTTAGCTTCAAAAGTAATTTTTTCAGATATGGAAATGATGTCGACCATCAAACAAAAACCTGGAAATAATTCCAACTAGGAATGAATATTTTTCTGCACGCATCGATCATGGATGAAATATCTACAAAAAAAATATATTGTAATATTCAAGTTCATACATGTTTTACAAATTGCGTGTTTCTTTTCTCAAAGGTGAAAGCAAATTAACTTCTGAAATAAGAAACTAAGATCAAAATCGAACTTCAACGCAGGATTACCTCCATTAATTTTTTTTCATTTACTTAAATATCAGCAAAATTTTAGATGATTAAGGGAAACCACGTGAATTCAACTACGAAGATTGACTGAGATAGTTCTATCATTTCTTCTCAAATTGAGTGAGCTTTCCACCCTCGATTACCGTTTTTATCCCAATCAGCGACCCTCTTCCTCTTGTACGAGGAGGTCCAATAATCCGTAACGTCCCATTCTTTTCTATAGTGTCTACTTTTCTCACTGTGGAGATCAGATTGATCCTTATAATGGCAGTGCTATTGCCATGCATCTTGAGTATCCATCGTTATTTTAATCACAGACCGTTAGAAAACAGACTCCACAGTTTCCCATCCACAATCGAATCCACATCTTCATCACCTTGTAAGAACAACGCATAAAGTAATGTCAGCAGAAAACTGCTTACGCTTAAATGTGACAATTTACTTTTTCCCAAAAATCAAAAGAGTTAAAAAATTTTGGTAGTGCAGTCTAGAGTAGAATTTCCTGCAAACTAGAAACATTGAGCGAGTCATACATGTAATTCCATGCAGCAAATACTTTTAAATTTTTAGTAATAATCCTACGCTGACTATGTATTTAAGAATTAAAAGGCATGATAATCCAAACACTAAAATCATGAATTGCCATAATGGTCGAATATACCATTAGTTCACGATGATATGCGAGTGAGAAATACAACACGTGTTTCTCTTTATATCAAGGCTAGCACAGGGTGCGGCAACATAACTTCGTTTTTTCAAAGCGTTTTGCTTTGAAAAAAGAAGTCATGTTGCCGCAACCGGGAGTTCCCGATCTAATAAACGTATTTATCACAACGAACACAAAATACAGTGTCGGTAGGAAACTAAGCTTGGCTCACCGGTATTGACCCAGAATTGGCACTGTTTTCATTCTGCCATCAAAGTAGCCAGTTGTACCAAAATATAATTATAGAAATTCAATTTTGAACCGCAAGACAGATTAGTCGCCAGTCATTTCTGGTGGGCACAAGCAGACAATTTGGTGTAAGGCGATTTATAAATATATCGTCATGCTCCTTGGGGATTTGCGCAACCTATCAAAAGAACTCATTTCTTTGAAAACTTTATCAAAGAACCTCATCAAGGGAGTCTACCTGCACGAGAAACTGATTCCCAGATTCACTGACTTAGATTGACACAAATGCTGCATCAGACTGACACAAATGCTGCATCAGACTGACATGAATGCTGCATCACACTGACACGAATGCTGCATCACACTGACACAAATGCTGCCTCAGACTGACATGAATGCTGCATCACACTGACACAAATGCTGCCTCAGACTGACACGAATGCTGCACACACTGACACAAATGCTGCATCAGACTGACTCAGATCTAGACCTTGAATATCTATGACTCCTGCATTTATAATCAAAGCTGTTACAAAGCAAAATAAAATAGATCAAAAATATTTTTCTATCCGGAAACAGGCAGTTGAACGTAAGCATCATATCTACAAAACTGTCGTCGCTCTGGTATCAAAAAATATGTACTTATGTTCATGAGATGCAACCCTGAGATGTTAATTACGAGTATTTAGTGTCATACAACTCAGACTATTCATCAACTGTCGCAAGAAAAATTAAATTTCAATAAGATAATGCCTCAGTTCGTCTCCAGCTGGTATCAAATGCTGTGTTGTTGGTTTTCTGGTCAATTTTACACTGACTTTGATTGAGAAATAATGTAGTAACTCCCGCGTAAGCTGTTACACATTAAAAGTCACTTCGTGTTGTCCAATGTGTAAGTGCAGTGTCTGATGTAGTTTGCTAGTCAATGTGTAAGTGTAATGTCAAATGCAGTAAACTAGTAAAACTCTCAATCCTGTATCTCACAATAAGACAATGGTTAAATCTCGAATATAAGAACAAAATTAGCCCATTCGATAGACGATGAAAATAATGTAAGCAATAATCAAGCCTTCATTCATTGATACCTGCTGGTAATGAATACTAGTTGTCCAACTAAAAAACTGTTCCATAGTTCCATAGTTCGTGGTTGTTTGATTGTTTGGAATATACATAGTTCCTTGGTTCGTGGCTCATCTTCCTTCGAAAAGGCTAGGTCCGAAACACCACACAAGCAGGGATGAGATAGAAATTTATGGGCCCACTCCCGGTTTCCATTAAGTTTAGTTTACCTTTGGATCTTCTCCAATTCCCTTACTTTGGCCAGAATATACTGCAAATTTCTGTATTATGTACTTACTTATCATTTCTTTTTTGCTGCTGACACACTCACCTTATCATTGTATTTATTCTGCTAATATCTAAGTTAACACGAAACATTGAACTTCTTTTTGCCCAGCCTTATCAATTTTTCCCGCAATACATAAAAAAACGGTTTAGTTTCTCAATAATATATTACGTAAGTTGAGAATTCAATCCCTAATTACTCAATAAGGACTTCATGAAAATCACCTTACTGAATAGAAATTTACTTTATATGTTAAAACTCACAGGCGCCTCTCCTTCGCGTCCAAACATAAAAAGACTCTGCAGCTGCGTCAGTAAAATGTGGGGCAGAATAAAGCTTGCTGGGTCCGGACGAGATTGCTCTGAAGGGATTACTGCCGTCCGGCAAGTGTTTTATGTGGTGCTAGTGTTACCGCAGAACCTGCGTCTTGCTATTTGTTGATACCTTTTGTTCCTTGTCTACTTCTTCTCATTTGGTGCAAGTTAATTGTTTGTGTTACCCTCCTAATTAAATTAATAATGTATTCAATATGGGTGTATCAAAGCAAGCCTCTGAGATTTCAGTAACATTTATTTGTCTTTGTTATCTAAATTGGGGCTAAGAATCGGGTTAAAACTTTGCAATGTTTTAAAATTAGGATTTTTTACGTGTTATGCAAGCAAATATTTTTGTATCATCGGACACATACGAGTAGGCAAAATGAAATTAGTGTTTTCAAACTTTTTTACATTTTTTTGTAAAAACATTCAATTTTACATCCACTTTAACTTGTTGATCTATTTAAGCAGACGATGGAAGCTCTAGAAAAACTAAATTGAAAACGCAAACACCCTATTGGTTTTTGGATTTTATAATTAAGATTTTGAAAATTGTGTATACGTGTTAAATCAAGAGATTTGTATATAGGCGGTGATATTATCGTATTTTTTAACAGCATACTAAAGGAACACAATCATTCATTAGCCATAATATTCTTAATGAAATTAAAGAAAATTACCTGATATTTCACACATAAAGTATAATTTATGCAGTACTAGAATGGCATGAAATAATTACGAAGAAACTGACTGGTGTTGGTCTGTCAGTTGCCCCACAACGCTGTACGGCCACCACTGACTGCTTCTGTAGCTTATCAACCAAAAAGAATCAGACAGTCTAAACAATCATTTTGGCAGAGTTTTCCACAGCTAGACACAAGCAATAGCAAAGAAACTGTTTCTCAAATTATTAAACTTCTCCTGAAACTAAGATCTGGTCACACTGCTGCATGACCTAGAAGGAAACCAAAGTAATGTGTGTAAGAAAAACAGCTACCTAACTTACGTAAAAAACTGAAGTTACTCAATTATGATAATTTTTAGTAGTCACTAAACCATAAAGAAATTTGAAGCTCTTATGCCGTATATTGCCCGAAATTTACTGAGAATTTATAGAGCATCCGAAAATACTGCACACTTCAAAACCACACTTATGTAAAGGGAACTCTTAAATGTTCACTTACTTTAGAAGCTATCTTTTAGTGTCACTGGACCAGCCATAATAATTTCTACGTGACTTAACAGCGGTACTGAAAGTGCCAGCATATTAACCTTCACTCGCCATTGTCCCTTTTCCTTCCGGTGGATCGGCCCGAATTCGGCTTTGCTCTAGAAATTCCATCAATTTGCAGGAACTGTTCGCTTTAATTAATTGTAGCCTTTCTCCCTTGACTCGGAATTTCATCCATTGCTGCCAGCAGGGTGAATAGCTCATTCAGTTCCATTTCTACAGCCTATATACATGATGCAGGAGAGATAGTCTGATTCTCTACTTCGTGCAATACTAAGCAAGATTCAGACATTTTTTTCCCCCTCTATGTATTCATTATAAGAAAATCTTTGAGATTATGATTATGTCTTAATCTTTGAGGTTATAATTAAAACTGCTGAAATGTTGGTTAAAATGTAACCGTCTGCATAAGGGGTCACTATTATTTCAGTGATTTATTGAGCTTATGACATAGATATCGGTAAAATAATACACTTTGTGAAAATAAAATACTGAAATTTACCTGGTAGAGTACCCGCTCGAATGCTTCATTTTTGTAATAAAAAAGATGAAAATTAAAAAAAAACAGTTATATGCATATTAGCTGGACGAATTATTCTGGTGCCTGTAACTATACTGCATCTTATTCATATGGCATTGAGAGAAAAATCTTTGAAAATTTTTATTAGCGATCTTAAAATTGTTGATAAAACATTTCATGAATGGGCCGGAAATTTTTACTAATACTAATAGATGCTGCGAGTAACTTAAATGTTGGTCTCATTTCTTAAGACTTGTATTGAAATGAATTTTGAGAGTAAGTTAAATATTTTATTTCCCGTAGACTCTTTTTTATTTCACTTGTGTGAGTAACTTAAATGTTGCTTTTCTTTCCCTAAAAGTTTTATAGATATGATGAATGCGAGTAAGTTAAATATTGGTTTCATTTTCCCAAGACTTTTAGTCATTTTTTTGATATATCGGTTTTAGCTTAATTAGCTCACGCAATGTACGCTTTGCAGCCATAAAATAGAGCCCGTTTAGTGGTAATAACAAATGAAACCCGCGTTTAATTGGAAAGTCTTTTTGTTATGCAAGTGCTGACTTTTTCTGGGTAATTGAAGGGATTTTTTAGACGGCTAGAGTTTGACAACCCAATTAAAAGTACCCAATAAATACAGAGTTAATTACTAAAATGGACATTGGACGAAAGTTTATGCGTTTCACTATTTTTAGTACCATTTTCATTATTTTATTTTTATAACATGTATAGGTAACAGATTTTTTGGAGGCCACTCAACACGCTTGGTGTCTCCAACCACCGAAATTGTTCCTCTAGTGACACGAAGCTTCTATTTTAATTGTTCTTTGCATAACAAAGTAACAAAAGTAAAGTAATTCTTCAATCAGAATAGTAGCTCATTTTCAGTTTAACTGTTTTCCTCAGGTAATAAAATCACTTATTCAGTCAAATGAAAAGCTCATTATCTGTTCAACTCGCCTCCCCTGGGTGACAAAACCGTGTATTCAGTCACATTAATAGCTCATTGTGAGCTTAACTGTTTTACCTATGATAATAAAAACACCCATTCAGTCGGCTTAACAGCTTATTATGGGTTTAGCTTTGGACATAAAACCCCTTATTCAGTAGGTATAAGACCTCGTTATCAGTTTAACTGTCTTTTCCTGAGCAATAAAAGAAACAATTGGCAATAAATAGAGATCGAGATGGCCCCCAGAAATGCTTCGATGCTGGGATTTTGTTGGGACTATGGGAGGAAAATTTCCGTTTACGATCTCAGAACTCTGGAAATAATGTTGATGCATTGCCATGTAGCTGAACATCTGCAGAACTGTTTTACTTGAACCCTTGTAGACAGCAATCGTTTATTGTAACTATTGTGACAGAGATAAATACTGGAGTGCCGTCTTGGAGTTGGACTTGAGTTCGGCGGTTTTTGTAAGAAATGGGGATGAAACAGCACAATGTATTTTGATATGATTCAATAATTTACATTAATTTAATTAAATTTCAGTACAGTAAAACTGTTAGATCAGGATATGCAAAAAAAATGCTCCAGGTATGACTGTCAAATAAAATCAACATTCAATTTACTTGTGAGCTGATCTTTTCCCGCCTACGGAAATAATGATCATAAAGTTTATCGTGATGTTTTACAAATCTCGTCAAGTTTCCTGTTAATTATTAAAGCTCATGCTGTTAATATATTTCACAGGATGTTCACTTCATCGTAATAAAAGCTGAGAACGTTGATTTGTAAGAAAGTTACCTCAATCCTTTGCAAAGTCTCTTTACAAAGCAGGAGTTTATGTTTTAATGGTATTGGATGTGTAATTTTAGACAAACACAGTTCTCCTGCAGCTCAAAGAAAATTGCCCAAGACGAGTTGATAGCTAAAATAAACAATACAACATTTAATTTTTCTGTAGGCTCATTGATTTTATAAAATATTTTTGCCTTACCAACTTTCAAGGGATCATTACTGAAAATAAATTTACTCAAAATGTAAGTTTTCCAGTCACAAATAAAATTATGTCTCATATTATCTGTATGAGAACGTGAACATTATCCAAATGACCTCATAGTAATAGCGTAGAAATTTTTTACAGTGTGACTGTTAAGCCTGCCCTTTCCCTTTCAAATCACCCATGGTTAACTAAAATAAATATTCAAGAAGCATTTCAAACAAGGGTCGTCTAATTTGAAGTCAAGTCTTGTTGGTGTGGAGACCTGCACAAGGCTTGTCAATTCTACTTGTTGTTTGCAAACAAGTGATAGTGATGGTAATGTATGAGATTAAATATTGACTTTGAATCGGGAAAGCAATTCAACTGCAAGCACATCTACAGAGAATTAGAAACAATTGCAAAATTTATAGCGTATGGTGGCTGCGGACTGCGAATACTTTTCCTCTTCAATCACTTCACTACACACAAATGAAGCCCCGAAAATCTTATGCATTCAATCACATCAGTAATATATTAATTGATTAACATTCAACATGCCAGCTAAAATTGAATTCACAAATGCAATAACTTGTGTCACTAAAAACTCACCTATCTTCGTTAACATTGCTTTGAGAGAGGGTGTGTAGCGGGGTTTCACAGTCGGGATATGCAGATGGGATCTGTATCTCTCACAACAGAAGCTCCGACGAGGTCATGTTTTTCCACGACCAGGTATCTTGTGCCCAGGGGAGGCAAACAGCGCTGGCAGGAAACTCTGACCGTGTTTTATTATTTGGCGGATTGCACTGCGGGACGATGCTTGATGTTTTACGTGACCTTTATTCCACGAGAGCCATGGACTTAAAAATTGTGTTCACAATAAAAATGAAGTGGTATATGCTAACGTTATAACAAAGTTTCAATAATATCCGTGGCTCTTTTTAATTTCGTTTTTTCTACTTTGTGTTTGCACATATTGTACAAACAAGATTCTCTTCAAAACACAACGCGACGTATTTTGTGTATTATATATTATGGCATATTACACAAACAACATAATCCTTAAATCCATTCGCTATCCAAAATAGTTTACTCTGTATTAATGGAAAACTATACTCCATACACTTTTGCAGAGATGCTTTTTAAAAAAAAGTCGTTTTTTCGAATTCTATTTTATTTCAGATAACTAAATGAAGTAATAATAAAATACAAAATATAAAATATATCATCGAATTTTAAAAGAAGAGTTGCATTTTTATCCAAATTACTCAGTGAACATTTACACTCGACATATGCTCTATCAATGGGACTAGAGAGTAGATAAAAAATATTAAGTCGCAACGACTGTATTTTTTCTCTTTTGATAACATTTCCCGCAAGCTAATATGTTTTAATCTAATTTTTCCCCTATTAGCTGTACTTTCTGATGGATTGTCCCTTGACATGTAAGTTGAGTCATAACTATGCGGTGTAATTAAAGTTGCAATTCAATTTCATGTTGTATTTTAATTTGACAACATAATAGTTAAAAAATAGCAGGTGTTCTAAAATATTATAAGATAAAAATCACAAAATATGGTTTGAAGTGAGCTAATGTAGATTTTTCAGCAGAGTTTACGTGTAAATTCCTAATTGTAAAACATTTTGTTGTGTAAGCTCGATATGCTGGCAGTTTTTGCCTTTCTGATAAAGCTTAATTTTTAACAGAAAAAATTATATATGTAAGAAATTATATCAGCAAATTAATCACCATAATGTAAATATGGCCAACCAATAAAGAATAGTAACTAAAACTCAGGGTTAGAACAATCATTCAAAACAAACTTGTATGTGCTAAAATCCTTAGAACAATCAGAACCAGTTCCTCGGAATTATTTACTCGTACACACCTTCGTGTTCCGATCTTATTGTGCATTACGATAATACATTCAATTATTCGGAGATTCCAGTCTTTTCTCTGCGACAAAGAGTCTCCTTACACAAGGAAATATAGGCCTTGCATCTGCAAGTCTGGGGCCTCAGGAAATATGCATGCAGCTACAAGAGTGATGCTGATGCAGAGCATGGCTCACCTGCAACAGGGTATCATCACAACTGCAAGCTCTATGATAGCCTGAAAATGCAACGCTTCTCAGTATTGTACGTGTATTGCTTCTCTGGTCTCAGCAAGACATGGTTTCAGTCACTCAGGTAATGTGATATTTCTACGTGATGATTGTTTGTATGCCGCGAGGGAGACCAGAAAAATAATGCCTTTATTTTATACTCAAACCGCAGTGGTGATGTCTGTTAAGCCTATTTGACGACAGCAAAATGCAGTAAACTTTTCCATGTTCAGTGGATCCCATTAGGATTATTTAATAACAAACTTAGGAATTTTTAAAATGGTATCGTAAAGTAACATAAGCAAAGAGAGCAACAAACTTGTTATGACACTACTATGCAAATTTTCCTTACATGTGATATGTGTGTGATGTTTGTTTTAAATTCAAAACTTTTTAGTTGTCAAGTAAATTTTAACATATATTTGAACAAAAATAAATCCATTCTATAGCTTGTACATTATGAAGAACTGAATAAAAGTTCTAGAAAAATAGTTTCATATTTATCCTGGTGGAAATGACTCATCTAAATTATTATGCAAAGGCATATATCATTTTAAATTTTGACCCTCCTGTGCCTGCTGATAGACCTATACACCAAACGTGATAGTTATCCTTAATTTCAGCGAGCTCAGAAGTTAAGAAAAGCATCCACCATATATGGCGGAATAAAAAGCACATAGACTTAGTGTCCCATTTATTGTCAGATATCGTGGGTATCCTGGCAGTATGTAGAGCATCACCGGAATGAAGGAAATGGACTGGATAGCGCCAGTGCGACAGAAATTTGGCACCTCATGAATGCAAGAACGGAATACAGGTAGTCTGAGTGATGTTTTCTTTTTTTTAATACATGCTATTGATGTTGCGAGGTTTCAATTGGGTGCAGCAGCAACCAAAAACAACTCAAATAATAAAGTTGTGAAGGAATTTGGCGAGTTGTTGTGAGCAACATTGCTTTGGGTGAAACAGCTGCCTCTCTGAGGCGATGAATTAGTGTACGGTTCTACCAAAATTTGACAGTAAATATTAACTAGTGCTCAAAAATTTTGCGAATTATTTCATCTTCTCAGAATGAACTCAGTTATTTTCAAAAAGTGTATGGTTTTAATGAGTTATTTCTATGCATTTAAAACAGTGGGCTCATACTCTTGCGGGAGAAAATAGTGATTTACGTTTGTTACCTTATAAAATACAATATTCATTCTCATTGACTTCAAAGTACAGTAGATTAGCCATCGTCTCTTTGTTCTTGCTCAAGAAAGTGAAGTACTTTTGCCATCATCGCCACCTCAAAAGAATGAAAATTAATTGCTTGTTTACAGAAAATAATGCTACAAAATCTCAACTTTTTTATTATTCAAGAGTACTCTATTCAGGTGCACGCATGTCAATCTACTTATAGATCACGGAAACTCATAATTCTTGCTCATAGGAGAACAGTTAATTTCCTGTGAAGTAAAATAAAAGAAACCAAAAAGTTGTTAACTTCAGTCTTTTGTCAGAAGAATAAAGCAAATATGAAGTTCAAGATTATGCGTTGGTGCTTGCCTTGTATTCTGCCCGAGCCGCTACTCCCTCCCTCTTTTCAAGCCCAGTCTACCTCAATGAAAAGTTTAACGATATTATTCGTATCTATATATACATACATATATATATACATATATATATATATATATATATATTTATATATATATATATATATATATATATATATATATATATATATATATATATTACATTACAACTTAATGTAATAATTAATTATTACTTAATACATTCTAGTTAGTTATAGATGAAATTTAAACTGGGTTGCCATGATTATGTATTCCCTAGAGAGCTTCAAGGCGTTTTCGCCACGCTATTTTTTAATGAAAAAAGTTTTTTTCAATTGGAGCTCGTAGCCAGCATCCTAATGCCCGGCCTTAAATCTAGATGCTGACTTAAGAAAATATTATGAGGGCTCCGTGCAAAACACAGTTTTGTAGGTTTTGAACTTTGCTTACAATTTTTCATTTCGAAAAGCATGATATACTTTTGAACAATAAAATATAAAGTAGAAGTGTTACGAAGATGAAGGTATCTCTAAAACTATATTAACTTTTATCAGCATGAACAGATCATGACTCAGCTGCATTGATGTTTACTGTAACGGAAAAAAATTATTGGAAAACTCAGAAACTTAGTCAAAATTTATGGCAATAGAAATTTGATATAGAATTAATGAATGATTGACATCTGACGAACATCAGGTCGGACATTTGTTCTGTTAATTTAGTAGATTGCAGTAAACTTTTTGGGAAAATAATAACTTGCGTTTAGCTGTTTATTTTTGTATTTCGAGAACTTTTCATATTTGATACACGTTTTCATTACAGTAATGGTCATTTTGAAAATTTTACACTCATGTTTCCCCTGAATTTTAATACTTTTCCTAGGCTGCTTGTGACATCCATTGCTCACACAAATCATAAAATATATTTAACTTTCAAGTGCTTAGTTCTGGTATGACAAACATGAAACTGTATAGTGTCATGTTATCCATAATTGTCGTCTTTTGCGTGCGTGGATGAATATTTCCCTGTTTTGTGTCAAATTTAGCTTACGTAATGTTTTTACATTTATTCAATGTGCTTGTAATTTCTTCTTTATATTCTGTTAACCTAATGATAATGTTGGTAACATCAATGCATACTAGAGTATGCTTGAAATCACTTTTCGTAAAATGATTGGCAATTTTTAGGACATTTTAACATTTAATGAACAGTTGCCAGGTCCCACATTTTACTGTTTTTTATCTTTTTCAATTTCAACATTAAAATGCCAGCTCCTAATCTTTTATTTCTTCAAAAATGTGTTGCTTTTATCTAAAAAAAAAATAAAAAAAAATAATCATTGTTTCTTACAGTAGTCATAGTTGACCAAGTCACACCTCTGGTATTCGTGGATACCAAGAATTTTAAAATGAATGCTGAATACCTCAAAGAAATTTTAAAACAGCTCACATTCTTTCAGTGCCCCATGAAAAAAGCAAATTCAAGCTTTAGAGTTTCAGACTTTCAATCTCTGCAAGACTTTCTGCATGCTCTCAAGAGTGAATTTTTCGAGCGGATTTTTGATGAATCTTATTCGAATTGTGGCCAGTGCATAGTTTAAACAAGTGTAATTTTAATGCAAGTTTCCTACTATGGAAAAAGCTTCCTTAACTTCTGAAAGCCCTTCGTTTATCCTCCCACCATTGCATGTAAAGCCCCGCTAGGGTATACTAAATCCTTATCCTTTGCGG
>VCRD01003138.1:17719-39846 GCA_006783055.1 Trinorchestia longiramus
CACTGTCGCTCGCACTTATTGCCTTGCTGTAATGACCCCGTTGGTTTCCTGAATCCTGCTTATATACTCCGGTGGTGTTTTCTAGAAATACGCCTCCTAACTTTTGGCTTTCCGTTCCGTTTCCGGAACGGAAACGGAATATGCGGTTATGCTGCGCGATGACCGTTAGCCCAACTGCTCGCATTCCCCCACATTCCTATTCAGCTTCCCACATCCTGTATAATGTATCCCCTACATCCTTACATGTTAACACATCATTCAACTTCACTATGCCTTAACACTACTATCACCACATCACTACTATCACCACAGATGCCGCCCCCTGGAGAAAAGAAATTTGAGCTTACAAAGTCAAATTTCTCCCGTAGTATCATAGATAATAATAAAATATTCCTATATTAACCTGCCAATAATGCATGTATACACGTTCTAACGCATCTCGATTTAACACATTTATACATATGTCTACTGACTATATTTACACAATTGTAACTACGCATTTGACTTCCGTCCTCTCGATTTCGAAGCACATTGTAAATCACTTGGAACATTGTTATTGTAGTCTCGGTGCAGCGCACAGTCATTGTTAGTGCACAGAAAATTTCATAAAAAACACTTATTTTCTTTTGTTGACATTGTTGGGACATATGGTTATAATATTTGCTCCCTTTATCGTTAGAACACGGCAGTGATATTTCATCTTCAAAATTGGTAACATACATAGGTATTTTCCAACATTGTTGGGTTTCATAATATTTTTTTTAATATCATTGGGATCTTGTCCTTCCTTTTCATTTCATTTCAACATTGTTAGCATATAGCTATATATTTTCTTATAATTATTCAAAATTGTTGGCATATCTTATTATTCTTTCGACATTGTTGGATTTGTCCCATCTTTTATTGACGACTTAAACGTTCAATGAATATTATAATATTTTCCTTTAACATTGGTGGGATTTTATCCATCTTTTGCATTATATTTTCAACATTGTTGGGAATTGCTCCATCTTTTTATTGACGACCGACGCGTTCAATTGACAATGATTGAATATTAAATATTTCTTTTAATGTTGTTGGGATCTTGTCCATCTTTTGCATTTATTTCAACATTGTTGGGAATCATTCCTCTTTTATTGACGACTGAAGCGTTCAATTGACAATGATTGAATATTAAATATTTCTTTTAATGTTGTTGGGATCTTTTCCATCTTTTATTGATACTTTACGTTCAATTCGCAATGATATATATTCATCGCCTTATGATCAGAGCCAAGCTCGTGATCAGGCGGAATTAATTAATTGAGTAACCTCGAATGTTATACGAATAGTCAGAAGAAAAGGGCACGTGAATATTCCAAATGACCAATTTCGTTTCACGATTCTAGAGTCACAGTTACATACTTGATGTCCTGGCATAGCGAGAAACTTTCGTCTTTCGACTTCGTAAGTTCTCGATCTAAGACAACAATAATATATTTTCTGACGATTTAATTCATAAGAATCCTTCCGCATAGCTAAGGGTAATTATGCTCGTCCACAATAATAAACATGGTGTACACAATGACAGTCACGAATTTCGTCTTTTGCATTTGCTAAAACTTAACTCGATCATTATGCACAAAAAAATACACAGTGTAACATTGAGAATACAGCAATACGGATGAAGACTTCTGCCATAGGCTCTGTCAAATCTCGACTGTAACTCTATATAACACACAAAAGAAACGAAGAAGAAATACATGGTGCATACATACATTGATAATACAGCAATACGGATGAAGACTTCTGCAACAGATTCAGTCAATTCCGACTGTAACTCTGTACGACACACAAGAAATTATTATTCGATGTCAGTTCAAAATGAGATGATCTCTACTTCGGACATATAATACTCCTAAGCTAGACATAATCATCTCTGACACTTCATTTACATATTTAAGTGAGCAACGGTAATCGTTACATATTTTACACATTAGTAACAGCTTTTAGCTGCAGAAGTTTCGTTACTTGAACAGTTGTCCTTCAATATTTATTTTTGCAGGTGGGTCAGTGTAGTTTGGGGTATCCGTTACACATGCAGCAATGCCGAGTTAGAGCAGCAACTCCAACTCACTACAAAATTACAGTAGATCTGATGTAATGAAAAACATTTCTGAAAAATGCTAAATGAAGTTCATCTCAAACCGAAAATTTTCTCCTCATAATCTTCAACTGATCGGCAAGTAAACGATAAGGAACTTTTACATTTCTGCTAAGTATAGTTATCTCAAGACTCGCATAATCAACACACAATATAAATATTCTCACGGACTACCCCACTGCCCTTATACCTGTCTAATACACGTTTAATTCTACCTGTTTTGAATTGATGAAATAATTCTCTGCATTGACGGTGTTAAGTAATTAATCTCAAAATCACGACATTCATAAATGCAATAATCGGTACACGGACGAACACAATATTTAAAAAAAATATCACTCAATACCCTATTAAATTGTAAAGAACCAAATACATAAAGAATATACCTGTCTGCAAGTACAAAATAATTAAGCAATACAAGTAAACTAACACTTGTTGTTAGTGACTTCCTTCGCTGTGCATCTCGATCGTAGCACTCCTTACATACTCAATCACATACTGAGTTCCCATTCTGATTCACTGCTTCACGTAGTTGACACATTAAACATGTTCACGTTGTATCACACGTAGAAAATTCTCGTTTTCGCGCATCCACGTTCACCCATATCTATCATTCTGTTGTAATTACATCGAATCTCCAATTCGGAATTATCGCCCAAGCATTGATCATCTTGCTAATCGTGTTCACATGAACACGGAATTCTATCAGTTAAATTCAGAATCCTTATGATATTGTCACATATGCATCGCCATTAAGTAAAACCCTTGTAACCTTAGTAAATTAAAGGACTCAAATATTTTTACTCTGTGATTAACACATTCAATTATTTCGGAATCTCGATCACCCTCAATTTGTAGAAATTATTTGGAAGAATGCACAACTGAGAAAATTTCTTACCACATTTTGCTTGACCCTCACAAAATAATTATTCTAAAGCAAAGATATCTCCTCACGGCCTAGTGCAATATCGTCCCTTTCTCTATTAGCAGTAATTATGATAAAATTGAATATTACTTCCTCTAATCTACACTATTCTCCTGCCCCTTTTCAATCGACTTCGAAATTGAACACAAATGAAATGGATTCCAATTCTAATTTCCCTATCACTGATCAATGAAGCAAAAAAATTTCAACTACAACTAATTCCCCTCTCACTTAACAGTGAAGCAAAATAATTCTTTTAACCATAATTAACTCCTCTCGCATTTAACAGAAGAAACATCACTAAAATTTGTAGAATATGTTGAAATTTGTTCTCCCATAACTCCAGGGAATTTAACATTATTTGGGCTTTTACCCTTTCACATGAAATTAACGATGAAACTGAACTTTATTTTTCAAAATGTTGAGATTTGCACTCTATACGCAAAATTTAATTCCGATGGAGTCTTAACTTACATAACACACAGATAACTTCAATACAAAATCAGAAAATATAATTATGCGTTACCCCCAATTTGTCAAATAATGAAACGTAAATTCAAATGCATGCACAACATTGTTCCAAGGTTTCCTGGAAAAAACTCCCTAGAAACGAACAAGATGCTGCTCCTTGGAAGAAAAAACTTCCAAGAAACACAGGAGACACAATTTTCATCTCATTTGTCATAAAAAAGCACATATAGGGAAACTTTTTATTGCCGTAGGGCTTTAGAGTTGTTGTGGTGCAGTTTAAAGTGCCCTACTCCAGGCAGTCGTGTGTACCATTACCACAGCTCTTCAGTCTACGCTTGCCGTGCATGCGCTTGTCCTACTACGGCTCCAACAGCTGACTCCACCACTGCACGGTTGTGCGGTGTCTTGTAGCCTTACGCTACCTCTACACACACGTACACAAGCGTATGCGGCGGTCCCCTGTTCTGCCTTGAGCAGGCACACTGTGGCTTTTAACTGCCACCACTCATGCGTTCCATTCTTTTGCTCCACACATGGCATTTTGCATTCACACAATTCACTTCATATGTTACACAAAAATCTACTGAAAATACTAACTTACACCATTACACTAACTCCTAGTACACTGTTTATGCATTATTTTATTTTATTTTATTCACAATCCTAAGGGCATGTCCTTTGTTATTTACAATCCCTGGAAGATTCACATTTATTTACACACCCCAGGTATTCCCTTATCTATTTCTCGAGCGCAGATTATATCTCTGGACATCATTTGTTCCCTGCTTTCCCTTATCCATTCTCTGCATTTGCGACGGTTCCTCGTTGCGCGGGTTATCTACATACTACTGTACATTCTCGTTACTCTGTTCCCCGTGTGGGAATGCATCCCCCTTAAATGCGCAAGTTTCAGTCTATTCATGTGTACATTCTCCTCCTTCCCCGAATACAACTCTCTGATTGTTGCCTTGGTTTTTGTTCTCTCTATAATTCTGTAAGGACCATTCCAGATAGTTGGCCACATGCCTTCTGGGCATGTTTTTCCCGTGGGGTTGTGCAGTAGAACTAGGTCGCCTACTTCTACTTTATCATTTCTAATCCCTCGTTCCTTCATCTGCACTGCTCTGTCATGTGCAGCTCTCGATCTGAGCTTGACGGTCTTGAAAGCGTTGTGCAGCCTGATGCCTACTTCAGCGCTGTAATTGTCTCCTAACGAATAATCTATCCGTGGAGGTTTTAACCAATCTACAATGGGCAATTCTGCCTCTTTCCCATAGAACAAGAAGTACGGGATTTCCTCAATTACACTCTGAAAACTTGTATTTAGGGCTAAACATGCATATGGTAATGCATCATTCCAAGTCGAGCGATCATTTGCAGTTAAGTGAGACAGTACCCTCTTTATATTTTGGTTTTGTCTCTCTGTAGCACCATTGGACTGGGGATGGTAGGCTGTCGTATTATGCTGTAGGGCCGCTAAAATATCGTGAATATTTTAGTATTAAATAATATTAAATTTAGTAATATTTTAGAGTTAATTTTTATACGTATTTCACGTAATTTGAAACTAGTATTTTAAAGTTAAAAATTCAATCGTAGTTCCAACTCCAAATTCTAACTCTCGTTTATAGAACACCATAGTCAACCACGAGCCTATAGGCTAAGTGCCCGTCAGTTCCTTCCCCACCGTTACCCAGTGTACAGTAATTTCATTCACGGTTTCAGTCTCTCTGACGGGTAAGTTTTCTATTGACGGTAGTTAGGAAGTTTGGCACTTCACTTAAATACTAGTTATTCCTTAAACTAATCATTTTAGCCTGGCTTAAGCGTTCCTCTGTAGGTTCAGCAGTTTATGTAATTCCGGTGATTGTTTTTCGGTAATTCGGCGGATATCTCGTCGTATATTATTCCACAATGCGGTAAATAATTTACCTAGTGTCTGCAGTATTTGTATTGTTGAGATTTGAGTTTATCACGCAGCCTGTAATGCAAAATGAATTATTAGGGTTTCCCTTAGATAGCCTTAAGCAACAGTTCTAACCAAGATTTCCTTTTGCGAAACAATGAGTTAATTGACAGCTAAAATGTACACCGAAATCTCATTTCAGGTAGTCACGTTTCATTCGAATAATTTTGTTTGTGTTTGAAGAACTAGTGGTGTAGTATACATCGAATAATAACTATTGCGTCAGGCAGTAAATACCGCTGGCAAGTTCCGTATCACTCGAGTCTCTACGTTCAGGTATTTTATGATGGGCATATTAAAGATCAAACAGCCGTTTTGATACGGTGATTAAATCCCACAGCCTCGGGGAGACCTGTAAGGCCGCTAAAATATCGTGAATATTTTAGTATTAAATAATATTAAATTTAGTAATATTTTAGAGTTAATTTTCATACGTATTTCACGTCATTTGAAACTAGTATTTTAAAGTTAAAAATTCAATCGTAGTTCCAACTCCAAATTGTAACTCTCGTTTATAGAACACCATAGTCAACCACGAGCCTATAGGCTAAGTGCCCGTCAGTTCCTTTCCCACCGTTACCCAGTGTACAGTAATTTCATTCACGCATTCAGTCTCTCTGACGGGTAAGTTTTCCATTGACCATGTGTTAGGAAGTAATGCGTTTCACTTACCTACCATATATTCCCTAAATTTATCATTTTAGCTTTGCTTAGATATGAAGTTGTGCTTTGATTTGCGTTACTTCAAGATTTATAATTAATCTAAATATAGAACACTTTGAATAATAACTTGCGCATCAGCTATCAAATTCATTGTATACTTTCGTTTCATTCAAGTCTCTACGTTCGGGTATCTTATGATGAGCATTCCGAAAGATCGACCAGCTATTTTGATACGGTTATTAAATTTCATAGCCTCGGGTAGAAGCTGCCTATCGATATCTCATTGTGTGTTCTCTGTAACAGCCGGCTAATTAGATGCGATTCTTTAATGTTTTACTCAACAGTTGTATTATAAAGTTACCTTGTGCTATTGATTTTTCTTGCTAAATTCTGTATTTATTTTGAGTTACTTATTGGTCTTTATCAGGGCAGGTTTCAGTTTCGGTTTCAGTTTCAGGTTTAGTTCAGTTTCAGTTCCAGTCTCAGTCTACGAATTTCTCAATTTCGGTCCTTGATCTTGGCTTTAACTTCTGATGATTTTGATGGTGTCAAATAATAAATCTGCAAGCTACGAAGCCGATCGTATCACTTCCCTGGAAGAACATCACTCACGAAATGATCACTACAGAAAATAACACGTTCCCTAAAGTGGTGACTCTAAACTCGTGACTCTAAAGTGGTAACCCCAGAAATGGTTCGTACCCCAAAATGCCATTTGATTCTCAATTTCTTGCACACATCTCTGAATAATGCTGAGGTAAATTCCGTTCCTCTATCAGACATTAACTCTTTCACTGGTCCGTACGTTGTGACATATTTTGTTAAAGCACGTGTAACCTCCTCTGTTGGCTTGCCTTCGAGGGGATATGCCGCGACATATCTGCTGAAATGATCAACTATGGTTGTGATATATCGGTGACCCTCATGTGATGGGGTCATTTCGATTAAATCAACACCTACTCTGTCAAGAGGTTTGTTTATGTCTGGAAAGCTTCCCATTTCCACGACAATCCGATTATTTATTTTCCGCTTCTGACATTGCAAACAAGTGTCCACAAATTTATGAACGTCTCTCGTCATATTGGGCCGATACGCAAATTCAAGCAATCTTTTCATGTCTTGTTACGACCCGCATGCGCTCCTGCATTCCCATCATGAGCTAGTGTGAGTGCTGCTTCTCTCAACGTGTCGGGCACTACGATCAGCTGTTCTGTCCTATCCGGTTTCTTATTCATTTTCCTTTAGTATACCACTCCTTCCTCTGTGTATACGTTCGGGTTCAACGCTAAGGCTGGCACTGTGCTTGTTTCCCCTTTCTTCTCAAGATACCTCAGAACAGGTCCCCACACTGCATCCTTGTCCTGCTCTTTCTTTACATTTTCTTTGTTCATTTTCTGTTCTGCCTCTTCCACATTTGGTGGCTCAGTTAGGCCTGCTGTGAAGAGCACTGTCCCTTCGCTTATGGTGCTGCTGTCCTCGGGCTCTGGAATGTTGCGGGACAGCGCGTCTGGCACGACGTTCTGAGCGCCTGACCGGTACATTACGTCGTAATCGTACTGGGAGAGAGTTAGAGCCCACCTCATTATACGGTTGTTCTTCGTCGCTTTGTTCTTGAACAAATATTTCAATGCTGTGTGATCAGTAATTATCACAAACTTGTTGCCATACAAATACGGTGCAAAATGATTCACTGCTGCCACAACTGCCAATCCTTCTCTTTCAGTGATAGAGTACCTCCTCTCAGCATTATTAAATTTCTTGCTGAAATAATCAATTGGCTGCTCTTGATTGTCCGTCTTCTGCTGTAGTACTGTCCCACAGCCTTCATCTGAAGCGTCACAATTCAAGTAATATGTTTCATTTAGCGCTGGTTTTCTCAGCACCGGTGCTTCGATTAGTCGTCGTTTTAGTTCCGTGAAAGCTTCTTGTTGTTCGTCATCCCATTTGATCTTTGTACCTTTCTTCGTTAGTGCGTTCAGCGGAGCAGCTATCACAGTGAAATCAGGTATGAACCTCCTGTAAAAATTTGCTGTAGCTACAAATGATCGAACCTTCCGCACGGTGCTGGGCCTGGGATAGTTCCGAATTGCGTCTACGTTCTTCTGGTTGGGCATTATTCCCTCGCAACTGATGCAGCATCCCAGGTATTGCACCTGCCTCTGAGCGAACTTACATTTCTTGAGACCTATTTTGATGCCTGCCTCTTGAAATTGGTGTAACACTTCCCGTAGGTTTTCTAAGTGGCTCTCAAAGCTCATGGAACTGACGAATACATCATCCAAGTAAATCGCAGCGAACTTTCCCAGTTGTTTCTTTAGTACATGACTGATTTTTCCTTGATATACTGATGTAGCGCACTTCAGTCCCATTGGAAGTCGAGAGTACTCCCAATTCCCCGTCTTGGTTCTGAATGCAGTATACTGCTTGCTTTCGTCTTCGAGTTCCACTTGATGGAAAGCTGATTTAGCATCGACTATGGAATAATACTCTTTTCCAGCAACTTCCTCCAGCGTCTCTACTATATTTGGGATTGGAAAATGTTCGTTGATGACTCGTTCATTAATTGCTCGAAGATCTAGACAAATACGATGCCCTCCACTTGGCTTCTTTACCAACACTAGAGAACTGCTCCATACGCTGGTGCTCTCTCGTATAACTCCGCTTTTCACAATCCCCTGGACCTTAGTTTCAATTATTTCTTGATTTGCGTAGGGAATCCGCCATTGTTTAGTTTGAATGGGCTTATAGTCACTCAATAGGATCTTGTACTTCACGACTTTTACGTGTCCAATGTCACTGTCGTTTGCACTCACTATACTGTGGTGTTCTTTTAACAGTTCCCTCACTTGTTGTTCTTGTTCTTCATCTAAGTAACTCAAATCTAATTCATTAATCTATCGGATACGTTCCTCTTTACGAGCGTCCTCGAGACTGTTGTTTACATCGTCGACATCTACCCCTCTTCCTTCGTTCGCGCTTAGAGGGTGGCATCTCGCAATCATGCTGCCCTCGAGTAGCTTCGCATGGTTTGTGTACGGGTTCAAGATAGGTATACACACATGTGCGTTTTGAACCTTCGCCACTGTCGCACCCACATACGCAGCTCACGGCTGGCTGGGTTCGATTACCACGCTCTTTCCATTGTGCCGTTCATCTGTGCGACATTTCACTGACGTTTGTGTCCGTGGAAGCAAGCTTCTATCCTCTGCTATGTGCACAGCACTTTCATTCTTATTCACAACGAAAATCTTTGGTGCCTTCTCTCCAGGTGTAGAAAAGAGTTTCATTCGTGTTCCAAATAATTGTACGTTGTGTTCTGCAAGGTCAATTTTTGCCTTCGCTTTGGTTAATACGTCCATTCTTAGTAACATTTCACTAGGGAATGCATCATCTCGCACAATGTAACATTGTTGCATAATAAATTTGCCGCCAAAGTTGAGTTTTAGCTTTATCTTTCCCATCACAGGTACTGGCTCCTCTCTTAGTGTTTTGAGCTTCATTGATGTACCCTTAATCTTCATCACCCCAAGTCGTGTAATCGTTTCCTCCTTGATTAGAGATACAGATGCTCCAGTGTCCAGCAACGCTGTAACACAACTTCCATTTACTCGAAGATTGATGCTGGGATTGATAAGTGACTTTGGCGGCTTCTGTGTAAGTTTTTGGCTGATGCGGATCGTTTCTACAATCTTTTCTAGTGTGACCTATGCTTCCACAACTTAGACACGGTGGTGGCACAATTTTGAACGGTAATATGTCAATCTGTGCAGACTTCATTCTTTCTTCTCGGTGTCGTGTGTCCTCCACTCGTCGATTTTGATACTTGTGATTTTCAAATCTGTGTTGGTTGGGCTGCTCATTTCTGCACCAATGATACGCAGACAGGTGTTTTCTACTGTACGGTGCACTCCTGGCTGTGTATATCTGATTCACGGGCTCCCTGTGCACCATCAGCTCACGTCGTGACATCCTGCCTTCTCGTGACTGCTCTACATGTGGCACCGTAACCAGTTTCCTCTTCTCCATTTCTACAGCCATCTCCTTGATCTTGCTGATTGTTCTAGGTCTCGCATCCCCTCTGAAACCCCTTGATACTTCTGATTTTAAACCCAACCATATTAAGTCTACCAAAATCAGTTCTGCTCCGTCGCTATATTTGACTTTAAACGCAGCTTCGCTTCTTGCAACATAAGCAGCAACACTCTCCTTTTCACCCAGTTTTTCAGTGAACATTCTGAATAAACATTTTGTGGGGTGTTCCGTTACTTCATAGGTATTGCGTAACTATTCAAGGGCTTCCTGTAGATTATTGAATGAATCATACACATTGTCACATTCCCCACATAACTCCTCCTCTAGTGAAAAATAGAAAGCCTTTAATTGTTCTCTTTCATTCAAATGATCACTTGCTCTCCTCAGTCTAGTGGCAAATGCTTCTATATTGTCACCCTTTTTGACCTTTGTTCCCATCACGTTGATACAACCTTGAACGGCTGTCATGTCCACTTTCAGTTTTTCAACCACAACTGCATTGCCTGCACTCCCACTCCCGTTCCAATTCACGTGACGCGGCATTTTGAAATAGACCAATTAGCTTTCACGACTTTCAAAAGAGAAAAATTTTAAAACCTGGAATATTCTATGTTAACACACGTCGCTTCTTGTGCTGGCCTTTACTTAAAATACTTATGAAATGTGCGCTGTAGGCTTGGACTTTTATTGGCGTGGCGATACGTGCTCTCTCTCTACATGTCACAGGATAAATTCATAATAATTACGAGCATTAATTGAATTCTTACAAGATGAATGTATCACATAAACATTTTACGTTAATTGAATGCAATCAATTTTACATAACGAGAGAGAGACGTCGCGAATTGGAGGAATCCAAACCCCCTGACATGAATACTATGTTATGCATTAGTGAGGCCAACACAAGAAGGGTATAAACACGATTTATAAGCTTAACATTTACTGGAAAACACACAGCAAAACACATGAAAAACACATAGATTTGTTATGAATCAAAGTAGAATCAAATTGATCAATTCCACTCACACTAATTATTTAATACACAACTCCGAGTGGTTGTTGAGTTGAAACACTGCTCTATCTAACAACACATCCTAAACACACGCGGACACGATAAATTTCACTGAAAACACTCCAATCCTGTCACTTAACCTCGCTGTTAATCATCACTGTAGTTTCATCAACCAGTTAAAGTTGTATTAATATTTCACTTGATTCCTGTTGACAATATTCCGAAGTAATCACGTAGACATTAAATCCAAGTTGATGCTGAAACCCCGAGCAGCTCCACATTAATTGCTGGTGACACTTTCCCAAGTTTATATGCACTTTTCCAAGTTTCCAATTACTCCTAGAAGTAGTAGTCGTAGTGGATGTAGATATTCCGATAGATTCTGACAGCTTCCTTTAGATTCTGATCCCGATCCTGATTCTGGCTGATCCCGTAGATCTCGTAAATTCCATTTATTTCGTAAATTCTGTAGCTCCCTTAGGTCCCGTAGTTCCTGTAGGTCCCGGCCTAAAATGAGAGAAAGTCCTCCATAAGTGCATGCCTAGATAGAGCTGCCCTATTATGCTTATAACTTGATAGAGGTGCCCTATTAAGTTTAGCTTCGTTTCCTATGCCAGAAGGAATCTCACCTCCCACCGATGTGTCTGTCTTCTGCTTGTTGTCGTCCCGATGTCACTCGCTCCCCCCAGCTTGTAGACCCCCGCTGTAGAATCGTTCTCGCTCCTAGCACTGTCGCTCGCACTTATTGCCTGGCTGTAATGACCCCGTTGGTTTCCTGAATCCTGCTTATATACTCCGGTTGTGTTTTCTAGAAATACGCCTCCTAACTTTTGGCTTTCCGTTCTGTTTCCGGAACGGAAACGGAATATGCGGTTATGCTGCGTGATGACCGTTGGCCCAACTGCTCGCATTCCCCCACATTCCTATTCACCTTCCCACATCCTGTATAATGTATCCCCTACATCCTTACATGTTAACACATCATTCAACTTTACTATGCCTTAACACTACTATCACCACATCACTACTATCACCACACCTCAGACTTATCTTAGCCCCGAGCCGATAATGAATACCTTTTCTATCTCGTCTTACTCGGAATAAGTATATGAGGGCGTAAGGAACTGTCTAGGAACCCAACAGGATAAAAGACACTGGCAGGAGCTTCAACACATATACATAGTAAGAAGCACCATAGGAAAGTAATTCGGTCTCATGGCAGTGTGAGCCTCCTGCAATATATGTATCTGCAACCAGTGTGCAATCACAGGTATATTAATGGGACTGGTATGTGATGTGTTGGTACTCAGCTTTTTTTAGAGTCTCGGCACACTGCATCTCGGCGATGAATGCGACGATTAATTTTCAGTCGAGGAGAATTTGGATTGACTAATGAGGAGTCTTGGTGAAGATGTTAATTCTGTGGGCGGTGAGGAAATGTTAACTTTGGAAATGTTTGATAAAGATTGGGCCGCCTGTATAGGCGGTCGGCTGGGCCTGGCTGCTTCAGGACGACCGCTCATTGGTCGACGTGAGGTTTCTGCTCGTAACGGAAGCTAGCCTCGTCTGCGCTGTTTTTATGTGTAATGCGAACCAGGTGATTCACTGCAGATGCCCCTGCATTGTTATTTGAAAGAAAAGGCCAAAAAAATTCAACGCTATTTGTGTGATAATAGCACTATAATACATTATCTTTTCTGTCTTCTAGCAGTCTGTATCCCACTGTGGTTGGTTCACTTCTCGGCCGCATCTCGTTCGCAAAGTTTTATGCTGGATGTTTAAGCACCCTGCTGTAGCCATTTTGGGGGACAGCACGCCGTTGTAGGCTTCTTGAATTGCTGGAATGGTTGTTCTCTCCTAGTCCTACTGTTGATTTCTGTTGGTGTATGTGCTACTTTCAGAAAACCGATGGCCACATTGATGTCTCTTCCCTTAATATATAGAGTGAAAATCTTTTATTCCTGCTGGCGTACTTGAAACGTACCGTTGTACGGTCGTTGAAATGTTTGTACAGCATCTCGTTGTACAAATACTTAATTTACGTCCCCAAGACTTGCAGGGACTTGCATCTGCTTTTCTTTGCCCTCTCTTGGCATGTGGAATTTCAGTTATCATAAAGTTCTTTGTAAAGCAGGCATGAAATTTGTTTTTTTTTCGGGCTCTGCGTCACTGACAGTTCTCCCAGTAGTCGTAGCTTTTGTCCGTACACCAGCTCAGCTGGTGAAACTTCGGAATCCGTCACGGTTGTTGAAGTTTGAAGATACGCTCGAACAAGGTGTACTTTTGAAAAGATAATTTTCATTTGCAACTTGCAGTGAAAATCTTGGCAGTGGGATTCAGAGAATCGGTCCTGCTTGTTAACACTGTCGAAACACCTAATGTCTCCACAAATCTTCCAAGTTCCCGGCTCTGAAGTTTTCGGCCCCATGTGTATGGATGAAGCCCATGTGCTCTTTGATGGTCGGACGATGCCTTGACGCATCATCTCGTTAAATTCTTTACGAGGGGCTTGTAGTTTCTCTGGCGACAACCTTCTTGCTATTGCATACACTGGAGGGCCGACCGTCTCTATGGGATGTTTTGGGTTTCTTCTAATGTTGGGAGTGTTCTGTTGATCCGATGGTAAAATCTCCGGGAATTCCTTGCCGAGGACGTTGGAGAAATCGAAGGAAGTCTGGTAAAGGTAGTAACGCCCGAACTGGTAGTTCCAGTGCGCACACACCGAATTTACAGCCTGCGTTTTTTACTATACACCCTCACACTGTGAGTATTTACTTTCAGCTCGTAGTTCCTTGAAAACATCCAGTCCTATGATGGGTTCTTTAACGTCGGAAACGACGAAATCCTAATTAGCCAGAAGTTTTTGAGACAACTACACATTACGGTTGAGAGTTCAGTTTTGCTATTGCTGTGTTATTGGCAGATAAAAGGTCAAATGAATCATTCTATGTCAATGGACTTTTTTCACTGGAATTATACTGACTACAGATCCCGTTTCGATCAAATATCTCCTATTTAATACGGGTCCTTGAAGTACAGCAAGCTACCAGTTGTTCTCTTCGTAAAAGGTCGGGCGACTACCACCTTCTGCGATTGGCGTTTCGTGTGGAATATACGTATGGAGGAGAACATTTACATGCACTCTTTCCAAAGTTCTGGAGGAAGTAGCAGTAGCAGACGGTTTTGAGAGGCGTTTGCGTTGGGATAGTGCTTTTCTGTCAACGAACTTTTGACTACTTATTCCTTATTCAGGAGCCCCTACCATCCTTCTATCGTTCTACATTCCTTTTATCAGGTCCTTCATTTCTGTCATTTTTTTATACATTTATTATGCTCCATCCGTACACCTCATTGTCTATATTCTGCCACACCGCTTGTACGCAGAGCGCCTCGGTTTCGCTAGCTCTGATAGTTTTTTGTCGAGCTTATACTTGGTCTGCCATTCTCCTGTATTCTCTATCCGTTTTCCTGGTCGATACTGTTTCTATGAGCGCTTGGCTTTCTTCTGGTAATTTTGAAAGGTGTATGATTTAAAACATGATTTAAAAGTTAACATGTGTGGAAACAGCTCAAAGTACTGTGCTTAAGCTTTCATATTTTTATGAAAAGAAATTCTATTTACTGAATCATTTGTGAGAAAGTGACATTTTTTGAACAAACGATACGTGTACAAGTTTTTTGTAAAATACTCATCAGCTTTAGACAATGGATTTTGAGCTTACAAACAGATGAGGATCATGACCTAATCTAGAAAAACAATCTAACAAGCAAGTGTTTCACTTTACGGGTCTTTGAACTTCACAACTCTCCTTTATTTTTGCTTGATTTTTTATGAAAGCTATAGAGAAGCTGTCAGCTCCTATTGGAAAAACTAAAACTCTACTCTAGATGGGGGATTGAATTCTAAAATCGTGTGAGTTGTACCCAAAATTGCAATCATAACACTTTAGTATTATTTCTATGGTTATTGTCTTAAAAAACGAATGTTTAAAAATGCTAACTTAGAATATTTGTTGTGCAAACATAATTTACGAATGAACAGTTTTGCTGGCCGCTAACATCAAATTACAATAGAAATTTCTTACTTCTGTCAAGACGGTGACCTGCGTCTGAGCAACGTACGGGTCTTTCACCCCTGCAGGTATGATGAGCATAGTAGCCGTTAATCCAGTGAAAACCAACAATGCAAATAACTTTGGGGGGGATGCCATTACAAACCTATGACAAAATCAATTAACTATTTAAAATTTTGTCCTGCCAAGTGTCCCCTGAAAAAAATTCAAGATTTTTAATGAATTAACACTTAATAAAGATATAAAAATGTATTACTTACATAAGCTCTATTTTACGTATTTAATCTATTAATGTAGTTCTAGCTTAAAATAATTTTGATTTGCCTCTGTCATAATTTTGAAACGATTGGTCTCTGAATTAATGCAACTCGCATCAAATTCTCGTTAAATTAGGGTTACAATATAGTTGAATTAAATTGAGCAGAAATCAAAGATCAATTGTGTAAATTTTAATAGGGACAACAAATTTTAAGAGAAGGCAAATTACATGCCAATGTATCTAAGTCTGTAATTGAGTAATGTCATTCTTTCTCTAGCCAAAAACCATTGATATACAGTGAAGTGAAAATAGCATTTGGATCGAACGAAAGGATTCATTTCTCAGCATTTTGATAAAGCACATACCAATGATACCTATGATATAATAGTTTGAACACGGAAAAATATTCAAATAACAGAAAATGAGATTTTTCATGAATTCACTATTATAAGGTATTTCATGAAGTAGATGGTGAAAAAAGTATTGGGACACATTTTTTTCTGTAATTCTTCAAATTTATGATACTAGGACAATCATTGACCAAATAACATTACAGGAATAACTAGACAACATTATAGAGAAGCTGATGTTGGGTTATCCGTGAAACTGCCCGTCATTCATCCATAGGCTTTCACTCTGATAATATCGCATCATACCTAAACACGAGGAAGTTTCAAAATATTTAATAGAGTACATCATTTCTGAATTTAAAGCACAAAAAAGCTACAGGAACATTCCAAATACCCTCAATGTTCCTATTAGTGCTGTAGAGTTCATTTTAAGAAGCGGAAGGAATCAGGGACCACAGACAACCTGATGCCATCTGGAACTCCTCAAAAAATAGAAAAAAAATTGGTGAAAGATGATACAGATAGTTAAAAAGTAATCATTTTGTGACATAAGATGAGCTACAAACTGAGCTCAGCAGAAATAGAACAAAAGTTTGCAAAAGAACGATCAGTAATGAGCTCCACAAGCAACATCTCAAGTCATGCAGCTTCTGTAAGATTCAGTTATTGAAGAAAACGCACGTGAAATCAAGATTGGAATTAGCAAACATGCATTTTGATAAAAAAAACAGCTTCTTTGAACGTATTGTATGGCCGGATAAGTGTAAAATCGAGCTTTTTGACCGTAACAGTGCAACTCATGTCTGGAAAAAAGACAGTACTGTATATACCATACATATACCTGCCCTGCAGTGAAACCTGGAAGAGGAAACACTATGACCTGGGGTTGATTTATTTTAATAGTGCAGGAATATTACAAATTATTGATGGAAGAATGGATAGGGTCATCTACAGACAGATTATGGAAGTGAAGTCGCAGAAGTCATTAGTGAAAATGAGATTCGTTAATAAATAGTGGTTTCAACAGGCAATGATCTGAAACACAATTAAAGCAACTCCCAAATGGTTTGTGGATAATGGTATTGATGTGTTGAAGTGGCCTAACCATTCGCCACACTTGAACCCCGTTGAAAAGTTATAGTAAATCCTGAAAAAAATACTCATGTACGGCGACCTTCAAACGTGGGAGAATTGAAGATTTATTCATCAACGGAGACTGGAACCAAATCCCTTCAAAATGTTACCACAGCATTATAAAAACTTATAGAAATCGTTTGAGAACAGTAATTGCTGCTAAAGGTGACCCGATTACACATTGAGTTTTTTCAAATTATACAAATGTTTTTTTCACCACCTATTTCATGAAATACCACATAAATATTATATGTGTTTGTCTTTGCTAAAACTATCTTATTATAGATTGGATTGATATGTTCCACATCAAAATTCTGTTAAAGTGAACTTTTTCGTTGTGTCCAAATACTTTTTTCACCTCATGGTAGGAAGCACTCCAAGACCGGATTCAGCCGCTCATTCCTGTTACCATATTTTGTTATATTCTAGGTTCAGGATGAGCAGCAGACGAGGCTTGCCCATCAGTATATGTATACAGGCAGCGTGAGCTCCTCGAGAACGTCCTAAGCTCTCTTGTGGGGTATCTATGTAGTTCCTGTGCGTCGGCTCTCACCCAGACACGTGAGTGTGCTGCAGGTGTTTAGTCAGTATGCTGTCATATATGTTAAATTTCAGAAACTATGTTACCTGTATCGATGGTATTAAAACATTTTTAGTTTACGTTTGAACGGATGCTGGCATTACTGAGAACCCTTGTGGCTCAGAAGGGTTCTGTGAGCTGTTGAACGGTTCTGTGAGCTGTGGTTGAAGGGTTCTGTGTGTTCTGTGAGCTGTTGAATTGCTGCTAGTTATCAAGTTGATACCTGAAATTCACTAATAAAGGGGTCAAGATATCTTACATTCGGCATACCTGCAGAAATACTTGAATCAGTGAGGTATGGACACTGGAGGAAGGATGGATGACCTCAGCAGAGAGTTTTAAGTAGGTATTTCAACGATGTTTCCTTAGCTATGCGGAGTACATAGACGCGCTGGTTGTTAAGGGGGACATAGAATTTCATTATAGCGCTTTATATTTCATGAGTTCTTTTTTATATTTTTTTAAAAGTAATTCACAGACTTAGTACGTTTTCTTTAATACCTTGTCACTGGCATTTCTGTTTCTACGGAAGAATAGAAAGGTATTTTGCCCATATAAAGATGTGTTATCTTGGAAATTTCTCTAAAGGTAACTCGTCTTCCACAACACCTAGACGATTAGACCCTTAGTGGTTTACAAGGTATGTGGGATTTATGAGTTTCCTCTAGGTCTGGACGTAGTATTTAGTTTATTAGTGTATATAATGTTCGGGACCTCCCCTTGAAAATTTCTGAACTACAAGCATGCAAATGCAACTTTCTGTGTGTCAGGCTTTGTTGTAGGTTTGGGTTGGTCTTTATTTTCTTTCTCATATCAAGTTAAGGCTGGCGGCGTAACGTTCAATCGACCTGTTCCAATAAATTACTCCGGATCCGTAATTTATTATTTCACTCAATAGTTTTGAAAATCTTTGATTGCTGGCTCCTACCTGCATTATGCATCTTAATTGTGCTATCTAAATCATCAGGTTTTTGGCCAACATATTCTTACTTCGGTACTTCTATTTTCAGTATAGAATATTTAGTGCGTGATTGCATTTTTTTAATGAAATTCAGTTAAGTTAGAGATAGTACTGGAAGCGACCTAGGATATTCAGTCTCCCAGAGGTGGTCTTCTCGTAGTCTGTAGCATTACAGGAGCTTTTATTGATAAATGATATCTATGGTATATTATTATCGCATTAAAGCGACGACTTAAACCATAGGCCATGAAGAGTTCAGCATGAAGCAATTCAAACATTTGTGTCTTGATAAACTTTACTATGGGCTTCAAATGCCCAGATTTTTGTAGTCTCATCATACTGAGTAGCGTGGGTGCAAATTTAGTGGCTTGTCCCTGGGAAACGTTCAGCAACTTTTTTTTAAGTCTATTGTTTTTTTCTGGCTTTTCTTGACGATGTCGTGAAATCAACGACGGCTCCTGTGAATACATTTCGCAGGTACTGCAAAGTTTTGTCTATTTCCTTGTTTTTCATAATTTTTCTTATTTTATGCTGTTAGACTGGCGTGTCTTTAGTGTCATCTATAAGATTATTCATGTATTTTGACTGTGGCGTTGTTAACTTTGCATTTCAGATTATTTCGTGTTTTTATGTATCTGATATCCCACAATCGGTAGCTCTAAATGATGCTAACTTGCCGACGTCTAAATTATTTTGTAGAGAACTAACTACGCTCAATGTAAGTGTGCGTGTTTTAAGATTGTCAGTAAAGATCCACAGATAACGTCAATTAACTTTAAAATAAGGAAACTTGAGATACTTGTGAAATAACAAAATTAGAATGTAGACAAGGCGAGAATTTTTTGATGGACATATTCATGGCTAAAGGATGAACCTAATGCATTTAATATTAGCTTACAGAGACCGCGCCTCTTCGAGTGACAGCGTTTCGTCGTTTGATGTTTCCCAAACATCAAACACTCAAGCCACTCGTCGCCGGAGAAAGTACACTCACACGGAGACATGCTCATCCTCAACTACATTTTGAAGAACAGACGGCATACGGAAGTGAGTGATGCCATGAATGAGTACGCTGTAATTGTTAATTTGAGAAATATTTAAATAAGAATGCTGCAAACAGTTTGTCGGTTTTACAATGGTTTGCAAATTTACTAAGTGTAAAGTAAATCTGACTGAAATTTAAAATCACGAACTATTAAATGATCTCCAGAGCTGCTTGTTAACTGCGTGTAGTTGGGAGCAAGGCAGAAAAACAGCGTTTTTATTGATTGCCTATAAACGTGAAGAAATAGTGGAAAATTATGGAATAATTGACAAAAAAACTTTAATACATTATTCTTTATGTACGGGAAGTTGAACTATGAAAAAAATGCAACACCTGCTAAAATTGTCATCGGTAACGTGATTTTACGATATACAGGGTGTCTCAAAAAAATGTACTCACACTTCGAATGACGAGATCCTTCATTTATGAACATACAGTGAAATAGAATAGCTTCGAATATAGAAGACAAATGTGATTAAGGAATCATGTTCGCAAATGTTCGAATTGATGACCATTATTGTCCACACAACGCTGATAACGCACACCAAGGGTGCATTACATTTACATTTTTTTGAGACACCCTGTATATAATCAATGCCTGAGCGTCACGAGACTCGTGAGACAGCAACCAAGAATTTGGTGTTTTTTCAATGTGCAGTTTTAATGCTTAAAATTTTTTTTCACTAATTAAGTACCTCTTTTCTGGGAGTGTCTTTGCTGCTTTTTCTTCATTCGATGTGAAATGGAAGAATTTTTTTTTATTTTTCAGGTCAGATCAAAAAGTATGTGGGAGGATATGGTCCGAGTTACGACGGGGCTCAGTCATCGGTCTTGGCTAAGCTTAAAAGGGCGATACATAAGAATAATTATCAAGAACATCACCCACTACGACATCTCTGAGAAGGAGAGAGAATTACTTGTCTGTAAGTTTCTGACTCTCGCATGCAGAGATGTTTCACATTTCAAGGCCAAAATTTAACTGAACTATTTTAATGTATGCTCGAGTATTGCCGCGCGGGCAATGGGTTGTCATGAGTATCGCTGACATTTTGTATCAATCATATTCAAAAATTTCTTTTACTCTTTTTCCTCTCAAACTTGTACATCCACTACTTTCACTCATCCTTACATACCTATAAACATTCTTAACCATGCTATCTCCACATATTCTTATCACTGGCCTAACTCTACCTTGCATTCTTCTCTCTCCATTATGCTCATCTTTCATCGCATCTATCTCATTTATCCTCCTTCCATCCACTTTTATCCAAGGACTATTTATCTTCTCATTTATTCTATTCCGTTCAGTGTCATTTATTCCATTCTTCACAATCATCCTCCTTCCATTCACTTTTGCCAAGGGACCATTCATCTTCTCATTTACTCTACTCCGTTCATCTCTTTCACTTACGGACCTGAGGTGCGTAATTGTAATTATTCCGTTGTTCTCCATCTGAAGGCGGAGAACAACGAATTAATGGAGAACGATGGAGAAAGATGGAGAACAACGGAATAATTACAATTAAGCCAGAAATAAAGCCACTTCTCAGAGCCGAAGCCACAAAAAATAGAGATTTCAAACACAGCACCATATTAACCAAGGAATTGAGAACAGCTTGCAAGCAGCTAAAAGATCATCCAAACATAATAGTAAGACGAGCCGAGAAGTCGAACACCTTCGTAGTGCTAAACAAAACAGACTATAAAGCAAAATTTGATGAAATCCTGTGACCAGAAGAAGTTTTCCCGGATCACCCGCAACCCTACCTCAGCACTGAAGAATAAGGTCAACAAACTGATTGGTGCAGTCAATAAAAATAAACAAGAAAAAATCTCCAACCGGTAATTGGTGACTGCAACCCGGGTTATATTTACGGTACAGTTAAATTCCATAAAACAGGGCATCCGCTACGTCCTATTATTTCTCAGATCCCTACTCCTACATACGAAGTGGCTAAACAATTGAACAGAATCATATCACCATACCTACCGGCGAAGTACCAAATTAACTCCACCGACGATTTTTTGCAAATCATCAGAGCAACCAGACCACAGGGAATTATCGCATCGTTTGACATCAAGTCCATGAATAGAATAGAATAGAATAGAATTAGGCTATAGGAACGAACCTTGTGGCCCATTCTTGGGTCGGATAATTACTTCGATAATTATTCGGTTGCATACCCAAGTCCCATGCCGTATTTCTAGCCGCGTCAACCATGTCGGCAGCGGGATTCGAACCCGGGTCTTTCCGCTCGCAAACAGACTCGCTCACCAGTCGACCAAGCTGGTGAACTGTTTACTAACGTTCCAGTTCTTCCTCCAATAGATATAATTTGTGAAAGAGTCTACAAAGACCCTACTGCTGCCCCACCAATTGACGCTAACCTACTCAAAAAACTTTTAATAGCCTGCACTACGGAATGCCCATTCTTCCATGTTGACGGTACCATGTACTTACAAACTGACGGCGTCAGCATGGGAAGCCCGCTGGGTGTAACCATGGCTAACTT
>VCRD01003138.1:39937-69897 GCA_006783055.1 Trinorchestia longiramus
GTTTCAAAAGAAAAGTGCGGTGATGGACTTCGATATCCCCTATTATCAAAGTTAATGATGAGCCTACTTGCGTTGCTTCATTTCTCAGCCTGTGCCGAAAGTATATTTTCACTTTTAAATAATATTAAACGCAAAAACAGGTCTTTGTTTCAAACTGAAACTTAAAACAACGCGCTTCTATACTCTAAACGTTTACTTAGTGGCACTAACTGCATGAAATGGCAGCCCTCTCAAAAATTAATCAGATTAATGACACATGAGGACTTATACAGCAGTACTGAAGAAGGAGCTACTTTTTGAAAGGGTAGTAAACACTTCCTTTAATATTAAAATATTTATTTGAAGATTTTTAGATTTTGTTACTTTTTGATCCAAGTTGTTACCTTTTGAGATAAGAATTTGTTACCATTCACGAAAACCTTCTGGCAACCCTGGTCTCCAGTGTGAGTGTACTTTCTCCGGCGACGAGTGGCTTGAGTGTTTGATGTTCGGGGAACATCAAACGTCGAAACGCTGTCACTCGAAGAGGAACGGTCTCTGTAGGCTGATATCAAATGCATTAGGTTCATCCTTTAGCCATGAATATGTCCATCAAAAACCTCTCGCCTTGTCCACATTCTAATTTTGTTATTTCACAAGTATCTCAAGTTTCCTGATTTTAAAGTCAATTGACGTTATCTATGGATCTTTACTGACACTCTCGAAACACGCTCAGTGAGTGCTGTTAGTTCTCTACAAAATAATTTGGATGTCGGCAAGTTAGCATCATATAGAGCTACCAATTATGGGATATTACATACATAAAAACACGAATTAATCCGAAATGCAAAGTAAACAACCCCACAGTCGAAATACAAGAATAATCTTATAGATGACACTGAAGACACGCCAGTCTAACAGCATATAATAAGAAAAAATTATGGAAAACAAGGAAATAGACAAAACTCAGCAGTACCTGCGAAGCGTGTTCACAGGAGCCGTCGTTAATTTCACGACATCGGCAAGAAAAGCCAGAAAAAAAATTAGATTTAAAAAAAAGATTGCTGAACGTTTCCCAGGGACAAGCCACTAAGTTTACACCCACGCTACTGAATAAGATGAGACTACAAAAATCTGGGCATTTGAAGTCCATGGTAAAGTTTATCAAGACACAATGTTTGAATTGCTTCATGCTGAACTCTTCATGGCCTATGGTTAAAGTCGTCGCTTTAATGCAATAATAATAATATACCATAGATATCATTTTTCAATAAAAGCTCCTGTAATGCTACAGACTACGAGAAGACCACCTCTGGGAGACTAAATATCCTAGGTCGCTTCTAGTATACTCTCTAACTTAACTGAATTTCATTAAAAATAATGCGATCACGCACTAAATATTCTTTACTGAAAATAGAAGCACCGAAGTAAGAATATGTTGGACAACAACCTGATGATTTAGTTAGCACAATTAAGATGCATAATGCAGGTAGGAGCCAGCAATTGAAAATTTTCAAAACTATAGAGTGAAATAATAAATTACAGATCCGGAGTAATTTATTGGAACAGGTCGATTGAACGTTACGCCGCCAGCCTTAACTTGATATGAGAAAGAAAATAAAGACCAACCCAAACCTACAACAAAGCCTGACACACAGAAAGTGGAATTTGCTGCGAGTAGTTCAGAAATTTTCAAGGGGAGGTCCCGAACATGATATACACTAATAAATTAAATACTACGTCCAGACCTAGGGGAAATTCATAAAACGTACATACCTTGTGAACCACTAAGGGTCAAATCGTCTAGGTGTTGTGGAAGACGAGTTACCTTTACAGAAATTTCCAAGATAACGCCTCTTTATATGGACAAAATACCTTTCCTTTCTTCCGTAGAGACAGAAATGCCAGTGACAGGGTATCAAATAAAACGTACTAAGACTGTAAATAACTTTTAAAAAAATATAAAAAAGAAAACATGAAATATAAAGCGCTATAATGAAATTCTATGTCCCCCCTAACAACCAACGCGTTTATGTACTCCGCATAGCTAAGGAAACATCGTTGAAATACCTACTTAAAACACTCTGCTGAGGTCATCCATCCTTCCTCCAGTGTCCATACCTCACTGATTCAAGTATTTCTGCAGGTATGCCGAATATAAGATATTTTGACCCCTTTATTACTGAATTTCAGGTTTCAACGTGATAACTAGCAGCAATTCAACAGCTCACAGAACACACAGAAGCCTTCAACCACAGCTCACAGAACCCTTCAACAGCTCACAGAACCCTTCTGAGCCACAAGGGTTCTCAGTGATGCCAGCATCCGTTCAAACGTAAACTATAAATGTTTTAATACCATCGATACAGGTAACATAGTTTCTGAAATGTAACATATGACAGCATACTAACTAAACACCTGCAGCACACTCACGTGTATGGGTGAGAGCCGACGCACAGAAACTACATAGATACTCCATAAAAGAGAGCTCAGGACGTTCTCGAGGAGCTCACGCTGTCTGTATACATATGCTGATGGGCAATTCTTGTCTGCTGCTCATCCTGAACCTAGAATATAACAGAATATGGTAACAGGAACGAGCGGCTGAATCCGGTCTTGGAATGCTACCTACCATGAGGTGAAAAATGTATTTGGACACAACGAAAAAGTTCACTTTTTAGAATTTTGATGTGGAACATATCAATGCAATCTACAATAAGATAGTTTTGGCAAAGACAAACGTACCCAAATGACAGATGAAAAATATTTTTCCTACATATACTATTTATGTGGTATTTCATGAAATAGGTGGTGAAAAAAACATTTGGATAATTTGAAAGAACTCAATGTGTAATCGGGTCACCTTTAGCAGCAATTACTGTTCTCAAACGATTTCTGTAAGTTTTTATAATGCTGTGGTAACATTTTGAAGGGATTTGCTTCCATTCTCCGTTGATGAAAAAATCTTCAATTCTCCCACGTTTGAAGGTCGCGGTAAATAAGTATTTTTTTCAGGATTTACTATAAATTTTCAACGGGGTTCAAGTGTGGCGAATGGCTAGGCCACTTCAAAACATCAATACCATTATCCACAAACCATTTGAGTTGCTTTAATTGTGTTTCAGATCATTGCCTGTTGGAACCACTATTTATTAACGAATCTCATTTTCACTAATGACTTCTGCGACTTCACTTCCATAATCTGTCTGTAGATGACCCTATCCATTCTTCCATCAATAATTTGTAATATTCCTGCACTATTAAAATAAATCAACGCCAGGTCATAATGTTTCCTCTTCCATGTTTCACTGCAGGGCAGGTATATGTATGGTATATATGTACAGTACTGTCTTTTTTCTAGACATGAGTTGCACTGTTACGGTCAAAAAGCTCGATTTTACACTTATCCGGCCATACAATACGTTCATAGAAGCTGTTTTTTTTATCAGAATGCGTGTTTGCTAATTCCAATCTTGATTTCACGTGCGTCTTCTTCAATAACTGAATCTTACAAAAGCTGCATGACTTGAGATGTTGCTTGTGGAGCTCCTTACTGATCGTTCTTTTGCAAACTAATGTTCTATTTCTGCTGAGCTCAGTTTGTAGCTCATCTTATGTCAGAAAAGGATTATTTTTCAATTATCTGTATTATCTTTCACCAACTTTTTTCTATTTTTTGAGGAGTTCCAGATGGCATCATGTTGTCAGTGGTCCCTGATTCCTTCCGCTTCTTAAAATGAACCCTACAGCACTAATAGGAACATTGAGGGTATTTGAAATGATCCTGTAGCTTTTTTGTGCTTTAAATTCAGAAATGATGTGCTCTATTAAACATTTTGAAACTTCCTCGTGTTTAGCCATGACGCGATATTATGAGTGAAAGCTTGTGGATGAATGACGGGCAGTTTCACGGGTAACCCAACATCAGCTTTTCTATAATGTCTAGTTATTTCTGTAATGTTATTTGGTCAATGATTGTCCTAGTATCATAAATTTGAAGAATTACAGAAAAAAATGTATCCTAATACTTCTTTCACCATCTACTTCATGAAATTTCGTATGATAGTGAATTCATGAAAAATCTCATTTTTCTGTTATTTGAATGTTTTTCCGTGTTCAAACTATTTAATCATAGGTATCATTAGTATGTGCTTTATCAAAATGCTGAGAAATGAACCCTTTCGTTCGGTCCAAATACTATTTTCACCTCAATATATCAGTGGTTTTTGGCTAGAGAAAGAATGACATTACTCAATTACAGACTTAGATACATTGGCATGTAATTTGCCTTCTCTTAAAATTTGTTGTCCCTATTAACATTTACACAATTGATCTTTGATTTCTCGTCAATTTAATTCAACTATATTGTAACCCTAATTTAACGAGAATTTGATGCGAGTTACTTTAATTCAGAGACCAATCGTTTCAAAACTATGACAGAGGCAAATCAAAATTATTTTAAGCTAGAACTACATTAATAGATTGAATGCGTAAAATAGAGCTTATGGAAGTAATACATTTTTATATCTTTATTAAGTGTTAATTCATTAAAAATCTTGAATTTTTTTTCAAGGGACACGTGGCAGGACAATATTTTAAATCGTTAATTGATTATTTCATAGGTTTGTAATGGCATCCCCCCAAAGTTATTTGCATTGTTGGTTTTCACTAGATTGACAGCTGCTATGCTCATCATACCTGCAGGGGTGAAAGACCCGTACGTTGCTCAGACACAGGTCCCCGTCTTGACAGAAGTAAGAAATTTCTATTGTAATTTGATGTTTGCTGCCAGCAAAACTGTTCATTCGTAAATTATGTTTGCACAACAAATATTCTAAGTTAGCACTTTTAAACATTCGTTTTTTAAGACAATAACCGGAGAAATAATACTAATGTGTTATGATTGCAATTTTGGGTACAACTCACAAGATTTTAGAATTCAATCTCCCATCTAGAGTAGAGTTTTAGTTTTTCCAATAGGAGCTGACAGCTTCTCTGTAGATTTCGTAAAAAATCAAGTAAAAATAAAGGAGAGTTGTGAAGTTCAAAGACCTGTAAAGTGAAACACTTGCTTGTTAGATTGTTTTTCTAGATTAGGTCATGATCCTCATCTGTTTGTAAGCTCAAAATCCATTGTCTAAAGCTGACGAGTATTTTGCAAAAAACTGGTACACGTATCGTTTGTTCAAAAAATGTCACTTTCTCACAGATGATCTAAGACAAACTACTCATAGGTACCAATCTTTGACGTTCATTTCCGATGTGTGTTTGAAGAATGGGTTCTACCCACGTAGAAAAAATGAAACACGAGGGTCAACTGTGTCATGGAGAGTTTTTATCTGGTCTAACGAGAAAATTTTCACCGCGGATTACACAAACAACAGGCACAATAACAGGATGTGTGCATGTTGTACAGATTTATGTAAAGGTCAACGTCAATATTCAGATTAAACTGCACTGTTGTTCACAGTTTTTTGCATAAGATGTAAGATTTCCTTTATCTTCATCTAAGAGAACTTGAAGATAAACAAAGTTTGCTATAAGACGTTAAAAGAAATTTTATTATTCTAGAAACTGAAACAACTCTTGGTAATCAAACTGAATGTATACATTGTATTGCCAAATAGTTCAAAAACGAACCTAATTTGAGAAAAATAAAATTCATTTGTTTAAAATATTAAGTGTTATGTGTATTTTAAGAACATTTTCTCAGTGCTTTACTGCAAGTTCTTTTGCCTTCCAAAACATGGTTGTATATGTGTTTAATGTTATGTACATTTAAGGACAAGCAGAGCTTCATCCTTCCCTTACTCAAACACATCTTTGTGATACAAGACTCCCTTTGAGGCAGCTCGATTTCTGAAGATCTCATCATTTTGCTTTTCTTCAGTTTTGCAAGGTTCCCCCAAACTGTTGGACAATCGTCTCTTGAACTGAATATTAGCTCAATTCTCTACTTTTAGTAAACAGCCCTTCCCTCTCTTATTTTTAGGACCACGAATCATGTTCGTATGTGCATGTCAGCAAGTTCTGGAGCAATTGCATTCTGCACCGTCTTTTCGACAGTTATCTGGCATCCCATAACGTACAAAACGTATTTATTGTTTCAGTAAATAGAATTTCTTTTCATAAAAAATGAAAGCTTAAGCGCAGTACTTTGAGCTGTTTCCACACATGTTAACTTTTAAATCATGTTTTAAATCATGCACCTTTCAAAATTACCAGAAGAGAGCCAAGCGCTCATAGAAACAGTTTCGACCACGAAAACGGATAGAGAATACAGGAGAATGGCAGACCAAGTATTAGCTCGACAAAAAGCTATCGGAGCTATTAAAACCTAGGCGCTCTCCGTACAAGCGGTGTGGCAGAATATAGAGAATGAGGTGTACGGATGGAGCATGATAAAATGTAGAAAAAAATGACAGAAATGAAGGACGTGATAAAAGGAATGTAGAACGATAGAAGGATGGTAGGGGCTCCTGAATAAGGAATAAGAAGTCGAAAGTTCGTTGACAGAAAAGCACCATCCCAACGCAAACGCCTCTCAAAACCGTCTGCTACTGCTACTTCCTCCAGAACTTTGGAAGGAGTGCATGAAAATGTTCTCCTCCACGCGTATATTCCACACGAAACGCCAATCGCGGAAGGTGGTGGTCGCCCGACCTTTTATGAAGAGAACAACTGGTGGCTTGCTGTACTTCAAGGACCCGTATTGAATAGGAGATACTTGATCGACACGGGATCTGTAGTCAGTATAATTCCAGCGGAAAAAGTCCATTGGCATAGAATGGTTCATTTGAGCTTTTAGCTGCCAATAACACAGCCATAGCAAAATGGAACTCTCAACCATAATGTGTAGTTGTCTCAAAACGTTCTGGCTAATTGGAATTTCGTCGTTACCGACGTTAAAGAACCCATCATAGGACTGGATTTTTTAAGGAACTACAAGCTGAAAGTAAATACTCCCAGTGCGAGGGTGTATAGTAAAAAACGCAGGCTGTAAATTCGGTGTGTGCGCACTGGAACTACCAGTTCGGGCGTTACTCACCTTTACCAGACTTCTTCTGATTTCTCAGACATCCTCGGCAAAGAATTTCCGGAGACTTTACCATCAGAGGAACAGAACACTCCCAACAATAGAAGAAAACCAAAACATCCCATAGAGATGGTCGGCCCTCCAGTGTATGCAATAGCAAGAAGGTTGTCGCCAGAGAAACTACAAGCCCCTCGTAAAGAATTTAACGAGATGATGCGTCAAGGCATCGTCCGACCATCAAAGAGCACATGGGCTTCATCCATACACATAGGGCCGAAAACTTCAAAGCCGGGAACTTGGAAGATTTGTGGAGACATTAGGTGTTTTGACAGTGTTAGCAAGCAGGACCGATACCCTGAACCCCACTGCCAAGATTTTCACTGCAAGTTGCAAAAGAAAATTATCTTTTCAAAAGTACACCTTGTTCGAGTGTATCATAAAACTTCAACAACCGTGACGAATTCTGAAGTTCCATCAGCTGATCTGGTGTATGAACAAAAGCTACGACTACTGGGAGAACTGTCAGTGACGCAGAGCCCGAAAAAAAAACAAATTTCATGCCTGCTTTACAAAGTACTTTATGATAACTGAAATTCCACATGCCAGGAGAGGGCAAAGAAAAGCAGACGCAAGTTCCTGCAAGTCTTGGGGATGTAAAATAAGTATTTGTACAACGAGATGCTGTAGAAACATTTCAACGACCGTATAACGGTACGTTTCAAGTATGCCGCAGGAATAAAAGATTTTCACTCTATATATTAAGGGAAGAGACATCAATGTGGCTATCGGTCTTCTGAAAGTAGCACATACACCAACAGAAGTCAACAGTAGGACAAGAAGAGAACAACCATTCCAGCAATTCAAGAAGCCTACAACGGCGTGCCGTCCCCCGAAATGGCTACAGCAGGGCGCTTGAACATCCAGCATAAAACTTTGCGAACGAGATGCGGCCGAGAAGTGAACCAACCACAGCGGGATACAGACTGCTAGAAGACAGAAAAAATAATGTATTATAGTGCTATTATCACACGAATAGCGTTGAATTTTTTGTCCTTTTCTTTCAAATAACAATGCAGGGGCCTCTGCAGTGAATCACCTGACTCGCATTACACATAAAAACAGCGCAGACGAGGCTAGCTTCCGTTACGAGCAGAAACCTCACGTCGACCAATGAGCGGTCGTGCTGAAGCAGCCAGGCCCAGCCGACCGCCTATACAGGCGGCCCAACCTTTATCGAACATTTCCAAAGTTAACATTTCCCCACCGCCCACAGAATTAACATCTTCACCAAGACTCCTCATTAGTCAGTCCAAATTCTCCTCGACTGAAAATTAATCGTCGCATTCAACGCTGAGATGCAGTGGGCCGAGACTCTAAAAGAAGCTGAGTACCAACACATCACATACCAGTCCCATTAATATGCCTGTGCTTGCACACTGGTTGCAGAGATATTGCAGGAGGCTCACACTGTCATGAGACCGAATTACTTTCCTATGGTGCTTCTTACTATGTATATGTGTTGAAGCTCCTGCCAGTGTCTTTTATCCTGTTGGGTTCCTAGACAGTCCCTTACGCCCTCATACACTTATTCCGAGTAAGACGAGATAGAAAAGGTATTCATTATCAGCTCGGGGCTAAGATAAGTCTGAAGGTTGGGGCTGAAGAGTTATAGAATCAGTATAATATTCTGAAGAAGCTTTTATATTTATTTTGATCCTGGACTGAATTTTGAAAATACTTAAAGGAATTTTATTACTCTTCATCAGATGGAAAACGATATTGTGTGAAAAACCAGAGAAGCAGAGTCTCCTCTAGGACTCGAACCCGGTCGCGTAGATTTACAACTTATCTCTCTCACCACAGCACCGTGGAAGCTCCGCAGTGGTGAGTACGATATATGAGCACAAGGGAAAAATTCTTACTTAATTTTGATATATTTTAGTCAGTATAGTCATCAACATTATTATATGAAACCCATTGAGCAAACATCGATTCATTCAGTATATTGATGCTGATATTTGTTTTAACACTTATCAGCATTACATAGGAGAAATTATTTTTTATATACAGCCAGAAAAGATTTAATCAATGGATATCGCTCAACTGATTTATTTTCTTAGCCTTAAAAATAATTTGAACAATTTCAAATCCTGGGAAAATTTTCGAATGTTGTTAATAATATATGTGTTTACAATAAGATTGTTGTGCCTCGGAAATATCGTAATTAATTTAGAATGATCTTGGAGTCGTTACAAAAATATAATGTATTTTAGTAATATTTTAGAGTTAGTTTTTATACTTATTTCACGTCACCTGAGACTAGTATTTTAAAATGAAAACTTAGTCGTAGTTGCAGCTTCAAAATTGTAACCCTTGTCTATAGGAGACCGTAGTCAACCACGAGCCTATAGGCCAGGTGCCTGTCAGTTTCCTCGCAACAGTTACCCAGTGAACAGCAATTTTATTCGCGCTCTCAGTTTCTCTGACGGGTAAGTTTTCCATTGGCAATGTGTTAGGAAGTATTGCGTTTCACTTACCTACCATATATTCCTTAAACTTGTCATTTTAGTCTTGCCTAGATGTGAAGTTGTTGTGCTTACATTCACGTAACTCCAAGAATTATAATTAATCTAATAATAGAATATTTTTTATAATAACTATTGCATCAGCCATCAAAGTCATTTTCTAATTTTGTATCACACAAGTGTCTACGTTCGGGTATTTATGACGGGCGTCCTAAAAGATCGACCAGCCCTTTCCATACGATTATTCAATTTCATTGACCTCGGGGAGACGCTGCTTATCGATATCTCATTTTGTGTTCCCTGTAGCAGCCAGCTAATTAGGTCCGATGCTTTACTGTTTTGCTCAACAGTTGTATTATAAAGTTGCCTTGTACTATTGATTTTTTCTTGCTAAATTTTGTATTTATTTCGAGTTACTTATTGATTCTTATCCGGGCAGGTTTCAGTTTCAGTTCAGTTTCAGTCCCAGTCTTGGTTTAGGGATTACACGTGCCCAATAACAAATCTGCAAGCTACGAAACCGATCGTATCACTTCCTTCGAAGAACACCCCCCCCACCAAAAACAACGACTACAGAAAAATACGTGTGACCCTAAAGATTCTCTCCGTACTGCTCACAAACATCACCCATAATCTTCTCTTACTCATACACAGATTTAATACATTCGATGAAAAGATACTCAATAGTTTCCTCTACTCCAGTTACACTGCATACATAACCTGTTATTCCCCTCATTTTACATCCATATGCACTTCTGCCCGCTTAAAGCCGCACATCTGACTGCACACAACAGTTGGCTGCTAAAATTTTTATCATGGAACATTTCGATTTTTGATTAATTCCATTGTTCATACCACGTTAAGATATTCTTCACAGTCATGCTGTGCTTCCATTTGTTCAAACTGTATTCCTTGGTTAATGTTTCAATTTCCATTTTCCACTTTGTATAATCCCACTTCAGTCATTCACCACTGTTTGTTTCAATTACTAGTTGTCCACAAGTCTCTCAATTCAGACACAAACTATCTCCCAAATCTTTAGCTATCGTCCACACCTCCAGCAAATTTTCTCCCATGAACTATCACTCACATTCCATTCTAAAATTTGTTAACCCACATTTTATTCCTCATTTCCTCAATTCTCACCATTTAATTCAACACAACCTTAATAATTCTTTCAGAAAACCGACTTCACTCTAGATTCTCTCTAAAAGCTCATAAGCATCTACAGCCGTACATTTCGTGTCCAAATGTCCAACCCTATCTTGCAGAACCTTCAACTTCTCAAAGTCTCCATTCCGTGCCAAATATTCATACCACACATTATACTAGGTACAGCAACACACTTCCAAATTCCTCAGACACATCCATACTTATTTACTGTATACTTAGCCATACTGCTTAGTATTTCCCACCAGTACATAGCTTTTACCACTTTTTCACCTTCAGCTATTGCACATCCATCTTCACCCAAGGTATATCCAATGTACTTATGATCCCAAGTCCGGACAATTTTAACTTCTCCAATTTCCCACTCTCTATCACTCTCAGTTGCATCACCATTAATAAGAATAACTTTACTTTCATCTCCCCAAAATTTTACCTTAAAATCTTTAATGTATCCATTCAAAATCTCAAACAGCCCTTGTAGTTCTTGCCCTGATTCACTAACCACAACAATGTCACCAGCATTTAGCAAACAACTCTGTTTCTTCTCGTCACCTTTTAGTCCTAAACCACTTATTCTCTGGTGGAAATCTAATTCTCCTGTCTATAAGCCAGACATTTAGAGAGACAGTTCAACCTTGTCTTACTCCTCATCTGCGAAAGCACTGTTTACTAGCCGGTAGATTGTACATTTATTCTCATACATACTTTTCACAATGCTTACTATCTTCAATATTTTCAATCTTCACCAATATTTTCCTGGGAGTCTAATAACCCCGAATATGCCTTCTCAATATCCAGCAACAGCAGATACAGTTTTATTCTCTTTCCTGTCTTTCAATGATTTCACTTACCACAAACAAAATATCCATATCACATCTATTTTTCATAAAACTATTTTGTTCTTCTACATTTTTCATTCTTTCATTCAGAATACCACAAAAATCTTACTGTGATATCCAGAGCAATAGGTCTACAGTTTTTTAGTTCTTTCATGTTTATACATGTATATCCAATATTATGTAATATAACTACATTGCATTTGTTTAACTCTTCTGGAACTTTTTTACTCCTCCATATCCTATCAAATGAACATTTCAATATCTCAATTATGCTCTCACCACCATACTTACGCAACTTATAGGCATTTCATCAGGACCACTAGCATTTTATTTTTACTTCTTTTGAATATATTTCTTAATTTTTTTACATGTAGTTTTACACTCTATCTCTAACTAATATTTTCCAATCTGAAAATCTTCTGTTTTTTTTAATTTTTCAATTATTTATTCATTCCACCACCAATGTCTTTTCATAAATCCACAACTGCTTTCATTATTTGCACCTGTCCTAACAGGTCAGGATATAAAATATATATAAATAAAGTAGAACTTGCATTAAAGAAAAAGGGACAGAGGGATAGTCGCTGGCTGGCAATACCGGGACTCCAGTAGGTTTAGCCACATGTGTGCCGGCGTAGCTTTGTCTTTCCCGCCACCATAGAAGTCACATGTAGCCAGCATCGTTCATAAAAACAGTGTTAAGTCCACACCAAATCAAAAAATATCACGGCTTCAATAAACTCAACTTTCAACGACCTCATCATTTATCCTACGGGACACGCCTAAGTCCCGGACAGTGATATTTTGTGATTTGCTGGCGGAGTTGTGTGCCAGTGATATTTGGTGGAGGACGGGGACTTGGCAGCGTCTTCAAAGCGAGAGAGCGGACCAGCAGCAGTCCCTCCATGACAGAGCACCAAGTCACACTGTAAAGCCTCAAAGTAACATTAAGGTCTACATAGGGCAGGCCGCTAATTTTAAGCAAGCACGGAAAGATCCTGGAAAACTCATAGTCCAGTAACAGAAGCAAGCTCGCTTCAAGCTACCTTCAGTGATATTTTGGTTTGCTGGCAGAGTTGTGTGCCAGTGATATTTGGTGGAGGACGGGGACTTGGCAGCGTCTTCAAAGTGAGAGAGCGGACCAGCAGCAGTCCCTCCATGACAGAGCACCAAGTCACACTGTAAGGTCTCAAAGTAACATTAGGGTCTCAGCCCGACAAACAGGGAAGCTCGCTTTAAGCTACCCAATAATGTCGATCCGTGAGTCAACACACGGCAGTGCCAGACCAAGAGTGCCTCCACTCCACATACTCAAGAGCGAAGTAGAGGTTCTTCACACCGAGTTGGAAGAACTCGCCTCTCTCGGAGGCCCACATACAGAAAATGAACAGGAACTACAAGACTACAGCCGTGCTTTGAAGCAATCCCTCGTGAAACTGACAAAACCGAGCGGAGTTCTCGCGGTTAGATACCTCAGCCAAGGCTCCACGGCGGCGGTTCCCGAGACAGAGAAGGCCCGATAAGAGGATGTCCGCACCGCCAAGAACCGGCTCTTGATGATAAATGAAGAGCTGCAAGCCCTAAAGATTGACACTCTCTCCCTACCATCAGCAACATCCGCACGACCGACGTCAGTCACTCCCTCCGCCACAGGTACCCAAGATCTCGATCTCGAGGATATTCCAGAGCATACAAGAGAAGAGGAATACACAGAGGCCAAAAACTGCAATAACGAAGAGATCACTTCACGCGAATCCTACAAACGAACGGACACGTTTGTAGCGACACTAGGGCACCACCAGCCTGTTAACTCCGAAGACCCTCCAGCAGCGATGGAGAACGAGGCAGGGCCCAAGTTAACAGCACTGGCCCCCATTGTCGCCAAGATGGGGAACGAATTAAAGACAGCCCCACACGATCCAACTACACCAGTTTTTCCCGACACACGAACAACGACAACCTATCACCAGCCCCAGTGCTCCATGACGCTAAGCGTGTTTCAAGCAGTGACACCAGTTATTCCCGACACACGAACAACGACAACCTATCACCAGCCCCAGTGCTTCATGACGCTAAGCGTGTTTCAAGCAGTGACACCAGTTATGTGCGCTTTTTCAACAATTGGAGCAGTGCCATTCACCATCACTTACAACAATACTGGATGGGATCGCACGAGCCAATAACCGTCCTCACGGCAAAAATGAGCGGCCGATCTTGGGAGCTGATCCAAGGCATCACGAGTCAGCTATCAGGCGACCCGGTAACTGCATTCACGACCATGTGGGACCATCCAGCAGAGAATCCGGGCGCAGGGCGACGATAGAGAGGGCCGTCCAAACCATAGTACCGATCTCGGGCGCACCTGGCACTTCCACCTAGACTTCAACACCTCATGTTTTCGGTTTCCTTGGGTTGCATTTTTTCGATCTTTGTCCGAGATGGGGAGTGTCCTGACAGGTCAGGATATAAAATAAATATAAATAAATTAGAACTTGCATTAGAGAAAAAGGGACAGAGGGATAGTCGCTGTCTGGCAATACCGAGACTCCAACAGTTTTAGCCACATGTGTGCCGGTGTAGTTTTGTCTTTCCCGCCACCGTAGAAGTCACATGTAGCCAGCATTGTTCTTAAAGACAGTGTTAAGTCCACAACAAATCAAAAAATGTAAGATATTGTGTAAAGTGTAAAACGTGATCGTGAGTATACTTAGCTCTATAAGTCCGTCGATATCAGCATTATTCTAATTGTGTATTATCATAACTGTAAAAATGCAGTCATAGCCTATGTAGACAGGAGGCCAACTGTGATATCCATAGAACACTGAAGAATGCTCAAGGTACTAGAGTCATTTAATATAATATTCTGTCGCCAGTCATAGCTGTAGAATTTGTGTGATACTGACAAGTTTCAGTATATGTATTTCATGTGAGCCAAGAAGTTATCTCATCAGTGTTTGTGATAAATTAAATGTGTGTTTTTCTTCCAGCTCAATCACCAGCGTTCTAGCACAAGCATAGCTGTAGAATCTATGTGTGATACTGACAAGTATCAGTATATGTATTTCATGTGACCCAGGAAGTTATCTCATCCATGTCTGTGATAAATTAAATGTGTTCAGTCTTTCCTGCTCAATCACCAGCTTTCTAGTAAAAGCATAGCTGTAGAATTTATGTGTGATACTGACAAGTATCAGTATATATGTATGTCATGTGAGCCAGGAAGTTATCTCATCAGTGTGTTTGTGATGAATTAAATGTCCATTCTTTCCTGCTCAATAGAGTCCTGGTCATAAAATAAGATACCAAAAAGCATTCCACATGCATGGTCAATTCTTTCATTTAACTTGTGCCTATTCACAGGAAATATAACATTCAGTGTAGAATGTAGAAAAGTGTTTTCTGCTCTACAGCAGCATTATATTGTGTTCAATGTAGGTGTAAAAGATTTTCACACCACCCAACATTAGGAAGAAAAGTTCCTTATACAATTTTGTGTTCTTTATTGAGTGTGCTTAAAGTGTATAATTTTTCTGCGCAACAGTGTCTGTTGCTAAATACAATTAGCTTTTTTCTGTCAGTCTTTGATGCTGAATTGCAGCTGCTCTTTGTGTTTCAAAGCGTTACTCATGCATGCGGGCGGGTTCGAACCCGCAGTCTTTCCGCACGAAGCAGAGACCTGATACATAACACAAGCCGTAGACCACTCGACCACGGTAGCTACAGAAAATTACTCTGTTCCGCTTTCCCATGTCGGTTTAACAGTCAAGCAAAGGAAATAACTAAAAATAAGAGGAATTTGCTAAATTTTTGTAAGACCTTTGGAGTGCTACCTGCGCCGTTTTGGTTCCGTTAAGGCAACTGTTTAGAGATCTTGCCTTACGTCTACTCGAGGTAGACGCCCTGTGAGTCGGTTAGGGCTTGTGATCTCCAGTTATAGCCTGCTACGGTAGCGGTCTTACATAAGCTCCTACTTAAGTGTATAAGGTTGAAACACCGAGTAGAAGTTGGAACTCATTTATTGATAAACGTTACATAGATATGACTTACAATTACTGAACACTGGATGACTAGATGGAGTCTAGCGGTAACTAAACTAGAAATGTTGTACATGGAGATTTGCATCGAGAGGTGACTAAGCCACTAGTTGCTGGAGAAAATACGAGAAGGCTGTGTCGCGTTAAGGGGTGACTAAGCCACTACATGTTCCTCAAAATTGCATGACGAAATTTGAGTCCTGCAACGCCGTCACTTACAACAATGAAATATTTCTGAACACATGGATACGTTTGACCAGGAGAAATACGCTCCACAGAGTTAAATTTCCATAAAAAATTATGTCCATATTCCAACATCTGGAGGTGGAAAAGAATATTGAAAGTGAATGTTCAGTTGTTAATGGTAACTACATTTAATAAAAATCCCCAAAAAACCGACCTTGAAATTTGTAGTGCAATTCCGCTGCATAAGTTATTAACAAAAATTAAAAACCTCAGCAATATTTCACCCGTGATGAGTCAGAACTGTTTTGGGTGAAACTGCTATTGTTTTCATATTTTACTGTAAACCAGTTTCTTCAGTTTCAAGATAGTAAGGATACAGTAATCCTGCTTTTAGGCAATAACGTTGTTTCACCCGACAAAGTGAAACCTCTGCTCCTACGTATCGCTCAGAAAACCTGACTATTGGTGAATGGTGAGAACAAAGTTTACAGGTAATAAGGCGCATTAATGAAAATATTCGGGACACGAATAACATACATTCCCCGAGCAATGCGATTCTACCACCAGCTTGGTCGACTGGTGAGCGAATCGGCTTGCGTGTGGGAAGACCTGGGTTCGAACTGCAATGCAGCCATGGTTGACACGGCTAAAATTACGGCATGGGACTTGCGTACCGACCCAAGAATGGGACAGAAGGTTCGTTCCCATCGCCTCATTCTATTCTATTTATTCTTCTTACACTCCGTCCAGACACAGTTTTCAGAATGAGCCCGACAACAAAGGCATCTTTTAAATTAAGCCTCTGTATTTGATACACATTTCACTGATCAGTATCCTCACATACAAGTGGCATTTATGGCACGTATTCCAACTGTCCTCCTTCAACTTTCAAGGTAATATCTGTTTGTGCGATACATAGTATTAATACTCATTTAGTGTTGAAATTCATCGTCTAGTCTTGACATTTAACACGTAGACAATAACGTAACTTCGTTGTTAAGGAACAACCTATGGTAACATTGGAACTTTCACTATTACCTTATGTATAATTTTCATAAATAAATTAGCTAAACAATACGCTTTCAATCATTAACAATAATATAAATTCGAAGATCTTATATTTTCCGTTTGCGTATCTAAATTGAAAATTTTGAGCTTAGAAAATAATATGGTACTGAGTAATTCGAATTGTTTTGTTGTATATGCCCATATTATTAGTTTATTGATGCAATGATAATTTATTTTTGCTCGTACGCTTTCAACATTATCAGTTATTGTGTTGCCATTGACTAAATTAGCCGTGTAGTACACAAGCACCTTTTGACTCCATGCTCATAAAGGTAATTCAAATAGCGATTCGACTTTTTGTCACACTCACACCTGCACGGTAGAAATTATTTTCACACATGCAATGATAATCTATTTTTCAATTGTTAGGGTGTGAATAAAATCGGCTATTGTTTTTTGTCGAACGTCAAATGTGAATAATTATGCAAGAGCCAACCTCCAATACCTTTGTTTTTAACGACTCATTGGTGTTCTTTCTGTCACCAGAATTTTTGAGTTGTTTTAAGCTCAGAAACTTAAAGTAATGTCAGAGTATATATATTACAGTTTTTCTTGATCACTGTATTAATTATCATAATAGATGTGCCAAAAAAATACTTTAATATTCAAGAATTTCAAAATTTAATCGGGTTGTATTACATTGTGCATGTATCAACATTTTTGGAAACGAATGAATTCAGTATTTGTTTTCCTTTAGCTGGGATCCCAGTGTTAACATTGCTATATTACTATCAGAGAAGTTTTTCTCGTTTAAAAATACTATCACTGAAATTTACGATGGTAAGACAGAACTTAAAGGTATCAGACGAAATTAAGTAAACAATAGAATTACCTTGTCTATAAAAATTGTTGCTTCATTACACAGAAGCAACAAACCCTATTTAATTGTGTGGGACATTGAAACCCTCACATTTTCTGCTGAGAAAATTTTTTCCTGCATATACTCGTATGAACGAGCGTATTTTTTTAAATTGCGTTTCAAAATTAAAAGAAGTGCTGGCATTTACATATTTAAAATACATAGTACTCAGAGATATTTAAAGTATACCAAACTATTGATTGAGTTGCAAAATAGTTAATTTATTTGGACTAAAATAATTACACCAGAAGGAACAGCAGCGGAACCTAGCTCCCTCGAGCAACCAATCGCAGAACAGTTTTAAAAGACGCCTAGGTAGAGCTTTGCCCAATTCAGCTCGCAAAGCAGGACAAAAATGCGCGTTCGGCAGGAAAGGTAAAGGACACTACTGTCGAGTAGTCTACTTTAGCTCTCCTGTGCTGTCGCTGACACAGCTATAACGGAGGCGACCACGATCCAGTAGTCTACTTTATATTTTCCACGGGAAAAAAATGCAAGTAGCCCACTAATGCGGTCCACCTTTCAGTTAAGGATGGTGCATAGTTTAAGTACCCCACCCCCCAGAAAATTAATAACTAGAAACTAAGAAACATTGAGATCTTTTTATAAGTTTAATTAATATAAGATATTTTAAATTTATTTAAGTGCTGTTCGAAGTGCCATCAAGTTAACACACCTCTGATATTTTCTTAGCGCTGGAAACAGATAGACATATTCAGCTTGTTCTAGGATAAACGCGCACTCTTTGTAAGTGCGTGACAGAGATGGCAACACTGTGCGGCAGACAGAGCTCTAGCAGCATTGTCTAGAGTGAGGACTTTTTGATCCTAAAATGGCAACTTTTTCATAACAAGAACAGTGCGTAATCATTGGTTGTCTCCATTTGAGTAGTTTGCCACCGATCGGAACTTATCGTCACAATCGATGAAAACAATGTCCCATTCATGCCGTTATCACGCATCAACATGACCTGGCAACATGCCATGTGTGAAGCCGTGTGGTCCCACCAGCTGGCTAACGACATGATCGAGCGAGTGGAAAAAACTGTTTTGGAGGATGTCCGAACGAGTGTGGAACATTTTACCCCCAAATTTGGCATTTCCGTGGAATCTGTGCGTACAATCTAGCATGAAGACTAAGAAATGCGAAAAGTGTCTTCCATGTGGGTGTCACGAATGCTGACGGACGACCACAAGATTGCGAGTGTGGCATGTTCCCGTGCAATGTTGACACGTGATGACGGCATAAATGGAACATTCTTTTCATCGAGTGTGACAATAAATGAAACTGGCGATGAATTTCAATCGGTGTCACTCTAAAATCTCATAATGAAAATGTCACCATTTTATACGTCAAAAACAATTCTCACTCTCACCGCTCCTGCTAGAGTTCTGTGAGCCACAGTTCTGCCAGCTCTGCTAGACATTAGCAACAAGGGCAAGCGTATTTTAAACCAACCTGCATATATATGTTTCCAGTCCTGAGGAATGAATCGGAGGCGTTAATTAAAACGCACCTCGTATCTAAGAAAACAGGGTGAAAAATGTTGAATTTTACTTCTAATATAATGGCACTATTATTATGAAACAAAATATTACAGAAAATTTTGAAAGTCGTTGCTACAATTTCATGGAAGCAATAGATTTTAACTTCGGAGAAACAGAAGAGAATAGACAAAAAATTTGAATTAAATATTTCCATGCATGTAAATTTCAGGTCATGGTGACGTTCGGTGGGCACCTCTATTTCTAGATTCAAATATTTTCGATTTTTTTCTCAAGGGATTCTTGGACAAAAAGATTTACATTGTGTTTCCTGATACTTGTAAAAACTAAAAAGAAACCTCATTCTAAAGATAGTGAGTAAAGTAATAAACATTGTGACTACACGATCTTCTATTTAATTTAAGAATAACTGAGGTCATTTGAATGATATTATAGTCTATACCTAAAGTATTAAAGAACTATTAATACATACGTTGCCATTGCTGATTAAACCTAAATTTACTTTTATTTAATTCCTCTTGTCATTGATATTTTGGAAGTGTACGTTATTTATACTTTATTCTGTTTTAGAATAATCATGGAAATAAAAAATCAAATCAGAATTTTGTTCTTAACGATCGTAATCTGATGTTACAGACCGAAATTGTGATTTCTCATTATATCGGACAGAGATAAATGCACATCTTCTTTTGACAGATGCTTTGGACATCCTTGGAGCAGATAACCTCATCTACCGCAGACTAAACAAGAAACAAAGGACAAATGTGAGAAACTTCCTGGAATCCGAATGGTTGCAGTGAGGTTCAAAGAACAAACGCCTGTCATGCTATCCTTGTGTTTGGGGAAAAAACTCGAGGGTGAGAAGGAATGTGATGACACTATTAATGGCCGATTTGTCGTAGACATGATGAAAATCGATGATGAACCGATGATCCAAAGCAAAATCCCTGTGTCTGATACAAATTTGGAAATTGGAGCAGAGATAGAGGTGAATGATGATGATAAGCCTGACAATATTATTTCATTTTCGCTAGGGCTCAACTATACGATTACAAACTAAATGGTTACAGACCAGTTTGGCAAGCTAATTTGTCTGCCCAACCCTGGTGAATCACAAAAAGCATTGAAGACGATTCGCACATTTTACCAAATGAATGGAAATGTGTCTCTTTACCAATAATTTTCTTCTCGTAATGGTTAACTCAATTCTGATTGTTTAAATTTTCACCTGTTGAACGAAGTCAAATTTTAATGCAGCTTTTGAACTGTGCTTCAAAATTTTCGCTTCAAGCAAAGCAAATAAGAACATCAGTCAAAAATCGATCTTTCAGAATATTTCAATCATTCATGATTTCAAAACGATGGCAACGACTTATGAGGTTAAACATCTCTTAATATCGTTTTATGAACGCTGGGAACGGATAAGTGAAGGGGTACATAATATTTTGACTCGTACGGGTACCAATTTTATTTTTTTGCCATCTGGACTGACTCCCACCGCCCTTCACACAAGGTCGTGCATAGACAGTAGATTTACCATGGCCTGGTTAAGTCCAGTACTACGACTGAGGCTATAATATCTTCACTGATGATCTACAATACCATTACTAGTTAGATAAGAATAATTTCTTAGGAAGGGAGTGGATCACAGGAAGATGGACTCGGTACACTTCGAAACAATATTAACTTGGCCACGACTAAACCAATACCTACGAACCATTATGTAAAATATGGTCAACGTGGTTGATTAGTAGAAATGCAATAATTGAGGAAATGAAAACAAAATATAAGTAAATATTGATGGTTCTTTTCAGTGTCACATCGATATGTATTGTAACGGTTCTATTGTCTCTAGAGTTGCGTTTACATCCTATCCAAAAGGGACCTTTACATACGTCATTCTTATAACATTCTTTATTCGTAGGTAGTTTAGTTGAAATGAATGATATATCTATAATCGCTTGTCTGTTGTTATAGCTGCTCACTTTGGTTTTGTACCTTGCTGCAGACACTTTGATTTCTTTCTATTTACTACCCATCGCACACACCAAAGCAATAAGTACGTGTGAAGCCGGCACGGCTCCAAACACGATCTGTAACATGCATCTCTGCTGCTACATGGTTAGCATTATTAACCAAGATTGTTTTGAATGTGAAATTTGGTGACTAGGCATCATACCTCGGTATGCAAATGTAACCAGTATAGTGCAACATTATCCTGAATATTACCTCACAGACAAGCAGAGTTGTGGCTTTGCCGGCTTTTTAAACAATTTTCATCTGTTTATGCACTTTTTCCGATTCTATACAATGTTGTTGTTAATCTCAGGCAGGAAATTTCGATTGTTTCCAGATTGGCACAAGCCTAATCTCGTATCTTCATTCCTCTTGCTCCATCGTGCTAGTTGTAAGAGCTGCCATAGAGGATGTGTGTCATGATAGATTTCCTAGTGGATGGAAACAGTTAGTGTGCATACAATTTTTAACGTTGGTGGGAAACAGTGCACGAGGGAAAAAGTCAAGAAAATTAACTTATAAATTACGTATACCATCAATGCTATGCAACATATTTTAAAAAGGGCTAAATAAAAAATAAAAAATAAATTTCTGGGATGTTTTCCGTATTATTAATGCTGGAATATTTTCCGGATTATAAATTATTTACAATCAACAAGAGGGTATTTTTGTCCTGACATAGCGTTCAAGCCTAATACATTAAATCAATCAATACCAGTGCGTGGTATGAAGAATGCACAAGATCGTACGGCAAACCGGACATGGAGGCACTAAGATGATTTCATTATCGTTGAAACTTGCTGAATACGGCGAAGAAGTTTATGCTATGTGATTAACACAGCGAATTAAAATTCGAAATGAGTCCACAAATTGGTGTCCCACCCCTTAAGGCTTAAGTGCACTGAGTTACATTAATGATACAAGCTGAATTTGTACAAATAGTTAACGAGTTTCCATGTTTTCATATAATACGTTTATACTGCACTCAATATAGTTATTCATACTAACCCAAACCAAACTAATTCTAAACATATACAATTTAGTCATTTTCGGTTGGTATATTTTGGCTGTGTAAAATGTTATTATCCTGTAGATTAGATGCGTGTATTCTAGGAGTTAAGTAAGTTTGGTGTGTACTCAGTGGTATGATATAACTTTGCCTGCTTCATATCAGCGCTGATGGTGTTTTGAGACAAGCAATATATGCGTGTTTGGTAATGATCTTGAACATAAATCAATGCCATCATTTACTCATGTTGTTGCATTAAATTCAATGAGAAGTTGGATAGAGGTGTGTTATAATAAAGTAATGAACTGTTCTAGGATAGTAAATAAAAGAAAATGTACGTTCGATTGAAATGGGCCTAGATAGTGGTCCAGGTAGATGTTTTGAAGGTCCTTTTTATATGTATAGCTGAAAGAAGCTTTTTGAGTGAAGAGTATGAGTTTAAAACGAAATTTTTGTGGTCATGCCACTTCATATTGACAGTGGCATATGATATTCAAACTCAACGGACCTCGACTGAAAAAATAGAGGAAGGAGGAGAAAAGTAAGAAAATTAATTGGAATTTCCTCAGAGAAAAGAATACGAGTGGGATTGAGATAGATATTTAGTACGGAAGACTGAAAAATAAATACGCAAATCAAAAGAACAATTAGAAGTGTGAAGAGCTTGTAAGATTTAAAAGTTAAGTGAAGTAAATTATACGCTGTTGTAGTGTTATAATGGTAGTGGTGTTTACAATTGAGTAAATTAGCTACGGCACGCTGGAAAAAGGAACAAACTCGAATTTGAAGGAAGAAATGTAACATAAAATGCTTTATATTATATAATTTATAGATTAGTTGTTGAGTGGGTGAAAAAAGAACAAAAGTAGGATGCAGGATGTTGATGTATAGAAGTGGGTGAGAAGAGGTAGGAGGAAAGTAGAACTTGTAATATGTGTAGTGGTGATCAACACAAGTTCAAATGCACCTGGGACGATAAGTCTGTGACATTGTATAAGTGAGTGACACATTCTTAGTGTGATCTAGTTAGTTTTCGACTCTGTTATGTTAGTTGGAGAAAATCTAAAGGTATATTATGAAGGCAACTATTACTCTTCATGTTTCATCGTACGTTTGTGTGCTATTAGAAAACTGAAAATTTTATGTGCAGACAATCGTATAATACACTGAAGAAAAAATTTGTGTATGTATTTTAGATACATGGAGTTCTTCGTGTATATGGTTATTTAACGAAAAATGAGCAATGATAAATTACGCAAAATTATATCACGTTCCCGCCTGAAAACCTTGTAATAATCTTCGCTCTATATTCTATAATAACCGTGTAAGTACATTTATAGGTACTTTATAACATTGGGTCCAAACGATTTGGGTGGAGAGAATTAGTTTCTTCTTGTTACACTTAACATTACTCTACCGTATAGTATAACGCTGTACTGTGAAGATTGGATTATACAGTATCGACCAAATTTAACAAGTTATTACGCCTACCTTCCGTAAATTTTAAAATTATAAAGAATATATGTGAGAAAAACTTGTGTCCTTGTTGTATATGTTAACTATACAATTCATTCATAATATTTATGTATCCAAAAGCCAATACAAATCCAATATTTAGGAAAAACCTTAACACTCCTGAATGAAATTGGTATAAAAACAACTAATTTTTTAACTTGATTCATTCTAAGTAATGGAGTGTGTTAAAAAAATTGTGTCTAATCGAAATTAAGGCGTTCAGTCTTTCCCAAGTTATAGTTGCTTTTTTTAAAATCTCAAGCAAAGTACTGGCCATGGATAAAATCTCCAAGTACATACATGGACTACAGAAAATAGGTGCACTCGACCTCGATGATGGTTCCATGGACAATCACTCTTCACCTCTTCACAAACGTTACAGACCTACGGAAACTAGCTTTTTCAGTCATCGTAACCTCGAATCAAATTTTGACTCACAATAATGTAAGTATTTTCCTCTGTCTTGCTCTTCTCGTACTAACCATCCGATTGCGAGAAATGTGTTGATTAAGGGTATAGGTTCTGCCGTGCCGGACCGTTCTAGCGCGTTTGATAGATCTCCATTTGGATAGAAAGGACGTAGAAGCGAGGCACCAGAAGCATTCTGAAAAATTCTACACTCTATGAACTTGTGCCTAAATTTGTGCCTACGCCATTAACAGCGATAAAATCTTTGTAATTACAAGAATGATTTCTGCCCTTTCTGGGAAACAATTTAAAATAAATACAACAAATTTGATACGTGAAGGAAGTATCTTTGGCAAAAACAAGGATTGAAGCAAAAGTTAGTAGTAGTGTAAAGACAATGGTAATGAAATCATTTTATTCTGGCAGACTGGCGATATAGCTTTTTAATGACATTGATCATTTGTTTACCTATGTTTTATCATTTACCCACAGGAGCGCCTAGGAGTTTTATTACATCAAAAACTCTCGTACTCATACAATCAGCCAATTTCTTCATAATGACACGAGGGATTCCCAACGCTGCAGTATTGATGACTTCCCATAAAACTATTTCGACGTAAGTTAACGTCCATCTGAGTAAACTTTACGTTTCATAATGGCAAAAAAGTTTCAATCTGGTTTAAATCGGGAGAAGGTAGTGCCATCCTGAAAAAAATTCGATAAATATCCATGGAAAAATCTCGTGAAAGCTGACAAGGTGTCTACACAGTACGATTAAGCATAGTATGAGCATATGGGGAGGTAGATGGCATGACCATAATGATGTCACAATTTCCACCGGTGACGTCAGTGACCGTCACAGTACAGTAAAGACTAGTAGGAGCACTTTCAATTTTGACGTCATGGAATTATGTGAGGGGTGAGGGGTGAAGGGGGTTTCAGTGACGTACACGCAAGTCAACCAATCATGGCGCACAAGTCAGGCCAACGGTCACTTTGTCAAATATATGCTGATTGCAAAGCAATAAAAAACATTGGGAAACAGCTTGAAACAATGGTCTAATGCTGGTCGGCGCATTTGCTACTACATAAATACATATAATTTAGATAAGAATTACAAGATGTAATAAAGTGCAGAGATAGAATTAAACAAACAATGCGCATGCGCATAAGAAAATTATTAGGAATATCTTATTTTTCTCTTTAATTTGATTGTAGTTCCGCTTCTACCATTGAAATTCCATTTTCATACTCACAATGTTAATATTGAATAAGTCACTCTGGGATGCTCTGAGTGCACTCAGTCCATGCATAATAGAAGGTGCAAAAATAAATTCATCAGTCGTGATATTCGCTATGAGAATACGATGAATTAAAACCAAAAAATTATAATTTTCCCATTACAGAGAAGTGTATAATTTTCTAGATCGAGTAACAAAGAAGAGTTATAGTCCAACAAGTTGAATTCTGTCATATTTCAATTATTTTTCTTTCAAACTACGTAACAGAAAAGTCATATGTACTTGTTCCATAAATGTTATTATTAAGTGAGGTTCATGAATACTATATTAGACGGGCTTGTTAATTTTGACATTGAACCTCCCAGGCCCACTTCGTTGTTCTAGTGTTAAATTGGTTTAAATGTTGCGCAAGATAATATTTCTCATAGCCGAGTGGTGACAGTCCAGTGTACACGTATTGGAAAACTCAGTAGTGCGAGTTCGAACGCACTCGATGGCAGTGTTTTTTGTGTCATATCGGCATTTGTCACCCCGCCCCTTCAAAAAATTGACCCATCAGCGCCAAGACACAATTATTACGTCATGGATCACGTTCCCGCCTGAAAACCGTTGTTGGGTGGTCATTACCAACCCCCATATGATCGTACTTCTCTTTACTGTACTGTGGTGACCGTAGGGGCATTGATTGGTCAATTTTTTGGATACGTACTGCCAGACGTACAAACAAATACCGCTGCCGGATTCTAAAATTCGATCAAGTCTTCTAACATTCATATTAGTTTTGAAATGATAGGATAATTCATTCGTAGCAATATCATTTCTCCTTGCGTCTCGCTACATCCTCCATGACAATTATAAGCATGTATATAGATGTATAAATTAAAATAAATATTGTGAGAAGAGTTCTACGAGTGACATCAAATTTATTTCCCATCTATATATCGTCAATTAGGGAAAATTTAGTATTTGGAACCCACAAGATAACTATACTTCAAAATGAGAGTCAGGCCAAAATCCGTTCGTTGATAAAATATTTATATCATCATAAGACTTTGTTTTCCTACTGATGCAGTATTTTATTATTAGAACATTGAATTCTGCTTGACTTCTTTCAATATTGTGGTAGTATTTGTTTGACAAAAATAATACATACATATTTCAATAGACAAGTGGAAGGAGAAAGCAACTGCCACTGGTATCAAGATAAAAAGCTGTGGAGGATATCAAATGATATTTTATATATAGAATATCAATAAAGTTACGTATCATGGTCAAAAATAAAAAACTAAATTTTACTAACAACTGACGCATAATGAGAAAACCAACTATGAAGAATGCTCAGACGGGTGAGATGATTTCATCTCAGCAGCATCAAAATTAAAGCATCCTCAAAAACTGTAGAGAAACAAAATAGCTACTTTCCATTGTATATCCTTATTTCATCTTTGTTCATCGACAGTTTTTACAAACAGCGATCCATTCTGGAATGATTTTGCTGAAAATGGGAAAATCTACCCTTTGAGTCGTCTTTGCTATTATTAATCGATTTTGATAACAACATATTACATATGGTTTGATAGAAGCCGCTATCATAGGAAAAAAACAACAATTATCGTTCACGTGACATCCTAATTCGTGTGTTATGATTGGAAACCTCGTGGGTACGTCACTCGTATGTCACGGCTTTTCATGACGTCACTGTCCCTCAGATTTTTCAAATGATCCAACTATCCACTACTGTACTCTGGGTATCTAGGATAAAGTTTGGTTAAATTGAATGGAACTACTTCGAAAAAGGGATTAAAAACTTGAGCGTAGTCAATAATTTTAAATTTTGAATTTTTGCATGATATATACAACCTCCTAGTAGACCCACAAGTGAAAATTCACATGTCTTTTATTGATTTTTTTCGTTTGATTTACCAGTGGAAGCTAGCTTTGTGAATTAGTTTTCACGTCAAATGTTTTTGACGAGGCATCGATGTGTCTTTGGTATCTGCGATAGTACACAAGTATATTTTACCGAATTTTCTTTTATCTAAATCCTTAAGAGAGTGACAGAAAGACAGACCAAGTAAACAATCAAGCAAACAAACAAGCAAGCAACAAACTGTGCATTATTATTTAATGGAAAAACCTTTCAGAAGCTCTCGTATCACAGAAGGATATTTTAACAAACATAAAATTGCCAACAACTTTTGTAAGTTCATTTCCAAAAGTTTTCGAAAGCTTAGAATTGCGGAAAATTTTTTCACAAAGTTTCTGTCAGAAATTTTTCATAAGGATAAGAAATGCGTTCGTTGGTACGCAAAAGTTCATTGTGTTAGAAAACCAGTCAGAAAAAATAAGGGTCATCAACAACACCGTGAAAAACTTTTACCGTGTTTGGATTATTTGTGAACAGCTATTGGAAAAAATTATAAGTTTCATTGATAAATGATGGGCAAAAACATGCACTTGGCTAACCGACAGATGGAGTAAATCGAGATATCGATATATGCAAAGTCGTCTATGTACTACCGCCAATTGTGTTCCCTACGGAAAAAGAAAGTTTTGAAGTTATTTTTGTAAAACTTTTTCTTTAGGCGACTGTTAATCTGTAGTTTTTGTATCCCACTATATAATAATAAACAGTTTGTTGCTTGCCACCGTGGTCGCAGCCACGGTGGTCGAGTGATAGCAGCCACCGTGGTCGAGTGGTCTGCGGCTCGTGTTCTGTATCGGGTCTCTGCTTCATGTAGAAAGACCGCAGGTTCGAACCCGGCTATGGACACGAGTTGTTTCTCGTACGCCGCGCCATGCACTCAACCCGCTAAGCACTCAACTCCCCGCCCATGAAGACGCCCATCAACCTCCCGGGATCGTCGGGAAGCTCACCATCCATGCGACGATTCCGGGAGGTTCATGGACGTCTTCATGGGCGGGGAGTTGAGTGCTTAGCGGCTTGAGTGCACGGCGTAGCGTACGAGAAATAACTCGTGTCCTTGGCCAGGTTCGAACCCGCGGTCTTTCTACATGAAGCAGAGACCCGATGCAGAACACGGGCTGCAGACCACTCGACCACGTTGGCTGCAAAGCATCCGTTTACCGGGAGTAAATGATTATGAACACGGACTACGTTGTCAAGACCTGCGAAACCTTCAGGCACCATCTCGAGGCCATCATTGCTGCGGATGGGGGTTATATTGAATAATAGTGTAGATTAGACCTGTATTTTTAATGCCTGAAAATTTTGTTCCCTTTGGTCAACGAGTTTATGAGGTACCTAAGGCAGAATTTAGATTTAATGTTTGTTCAGTTTTTTCGGTTCACCTGGTATACGCCTGTGCGCTTGAATCTCTCCGATGGGTAACGATAAATTTTATATCTTAAAGCGAAGTTTTATTTCCACTCATTAACGTAAATATTTAAAATGAGCATATCTGGTTGAAAAGGCTCCTCCAGCAAAAAGTTCCATTCCATCTAATTTATACAATTGTATGCATTCAGTTTTTAAATTATTTCGATGTAATGTGCGACCATTTGCAATGGAATACTTGCATGGTTTGATTGTAATTAATTCGTTACTGTACTTTACATGTGGTTTAATCTTGAACGCAAGTATTGATATCAATGCATAATAATTATGTAGGCGTATTTATGTAGGCGTTTATTAGAAGTTTAAAACAGCTTATATTTTGTCTGCATATTACCGACATTTGCAAAAATTATTCCTTTTTGTTTTTGGTATGTGTAAATATTTGCATTAGTAAGTACGAATACGGGGAATTGAAGGGTGGAAAGTACTAGTGGACTACTTGCATTTTTTCCCGTGGAAAATATTTAGTAGACTACTGGATCGTAATCGCCTCTGTCAGCGCTGTGTTAGCGACAGCACGGGACAGCTAAAGTAGACTACTCGACTTAGTCTCCTTTAGATTTGCTGCCGAACGCGTATTTTTGCCCTGCATTGCGAGTACAGCTCTACCTCGGCGTCTTTTAAAGCTGCTCTGCGATTGGTTGCGCGAGAGGGCTAGGTCCCGCCCCTCCTCCTTCTGTTATAATTATTTTAGTCCAAATAAATTAATTATTTTGCAGCTCCACTAATAGTTTGGTATACTTTAAATATCATTGTGTACTTTAAATACTAAATATAAAAATGCTAGCACTTGCTTTAATTTTAAAACGTAGTTTTAAAAAATATGCTCGTTCATACGAGTATATGCAAGAAAAGTTTTTCTCAGCAGAAAATGTGAGGGTTTCAATATCGTACTGAATTAAATAGAGTTTGTTGCTTCTGTGTAATGAAGCAACATTTTTTTATAGACAAAGTAATTCTATTGTTTATTTAATTTTGTCTTGTACCTTTAAGTACTGTCTTACCGTCGTAAATTTCAGTGATAGTATTTTTAAACCACAGCAATGTTAACACTGGGATCTCAGCGAAAAGAAAACAAATACTGAATCTATTGGTTTCCAAAAATGTTGATATATAGAGAATATAATACAACCCGATTAAATTTTAAAATTCCTGAACATAAAGGTATTTTTTGAATACATCTATCATGATAAGTAATAAAATGATCAAGAA
>VCRD01003139.1:7334-23774 GCA_006783055.1 Trinorchestia longiramus
CTGATGGATTTACTTTAGACGGCATGGGACTTCGGTATTGAACCAAGAATGGGCCCAACGGCTTGTTCCTATTGCCTTATTCTATCTATTCTATTCTATTCTATTCTATTGCCATTAGTACAGTACCAAACATTCACTGCACCTTGATTAACGCATAGAAGGGTTTCACAAACACATAAATGAAATAGATGTTACAAACACAGAAACACAAACACAGAAATGAAATAAATGTTAGCTGTAGATGGTGCAGTGATGGTAGCAGTAGACAGTGCAGTGATGGTAGTGATTGACTGTAGTAGACAGCGGCAGTAATTGTATTAGACAGCGGCAGTGGTAGTGGTAGTAGACAGCGGCAGTAATAGTAGTAGTAGAAAGCTTGGTAGTAGTAGTAGACACCGGTAGCAGTAGTCATTGGCAGTAGGGTGGCAGTACCAGTAGACAGCGGCAGCAGTAGACAGCGGCAGCAGTAGACAGTGGCAGCAGTAGTCATTGGCAGTAGGGTGGCAGTAGCAGTGGAAAGCAGCAGTTTTTGGCAGCAGACGGAGGCAGCAGAATGGTAGTAGACCGTGGCAGTAGACAGCGGTGTTAGTAGGTGACAGTAGCAGTTGATATCAGTAGAGCAGTAGACAGTAATGATATAAATAACAATAGGTGATCGCAGGAGATGGTAGTAGTTCTAGTAGATAATAGCAGATGATTGTAGTCGTGTAGGAATGGTTTTCCTTGTGGCTTGTTCGCTGGCTAGGGCTTAGAGGTCTAAGCGGGTGGTCGACGTGCTGCGGTTACCTTGCTGGTATGCGGTCTACGAGGGCAGCTTGTTTTCCGATGAGGTGCTTATTCCAATGTGGTGCTTGTTACCAAATAGCTTGCTTGTTGTCTAGATATCTTGTTTATTATCTAAATATTTCGGTTAAAACTTTAACGGTAGACACTTTAAATCACTTCGGTAATTATTTGGTCAGTAGCTAAAGTATTCACGTTATTTGGCGTGATTGGTACGTTTCGTAAAATAGAACTCTTACACTTCATGTACTTGAGCCCCTATCTCGCACAACCATTCGCGGCTGTGTCGTGAGGGTTATTATCTATGCTCCTATGCTCCTATGCTCCTATACAACTTGGAGTGATATGCTCCTACTATGTACGCTCTGAAATATCCTCGAGATCGAGATCTTGGGTACCAGTGGTGAAGGGAGCCACTGACGTCGGTCGTGCGCATGTTCCTAATGGTAGGGAATGAGTGTCAAGCTTTAGGGCTTGCAGCTCTTGATTTATCATCAAGAGCCGGTTCTTGACAGTGCGGACATCCTCTTTTCGGGCCTTCTCTGTCTCGCGAGCCGCCGCCGTGGAGCCTTGGCTGAGGTATCTAACCGCGAGAACTCCACTCGCTTTTGTCAGTTTCGCGAGGGATTGCTTCAAACCACGGCTGTAGTCTTGTAGTTCCTCTTTATTTTCTGTATCTAGGCCTCCCAAAGAGGTAAGGTCTTCCAACTCTGGGTGAAGAGCCTCTACTTTGTTCTTGAGTATGTGGAGTGGAGGCACTCTTGGTCTGACACCGCCGTTTGTTGACTCACGGATTGACATTATTGTGTAGCTTAAAGCGAGCTTCCCTGTTTGTCGGGCTGAGACCCTAATGTTATTTTGAGACCTTACAGTGTGACTTGGTGCTCTGTCACGGAGGAACTGCTGCTGGTCCGCTCTCTCGCTGTGAAGACGCTGCCAAGTCCCCGTCCTCCACCAAATATCACTGGCACACAACTCTGCGAGCAAATCAAAATATCATTGAAGGTAGCTTGAAGCGAGATTGCTTCTGTTACTGGACTATGAGTTTTCCAGGTTCTTTCCCTGCTTGCTGAAAATTAGCGGCCTGCCTTATGTGGACCATAATGTTACTTTGAGACTTTATAGTGTGACTTGGTGCTCTCTTAAGGAGGGACTGCTGCTGGTCTGCTCTCTCCCTGTGAAGACGCTGCCAAGTTTCCGTCCTCCACCAAATATCACTGGCACACAACTCCGCCACCAAATCAAAATATCACTGTCCGGGACTTAGGTGTGTCCCGTAGGATAAATGATGAGGTCGTTGGAAGTTGAGTTTATTGAAGCCGTGATATTTTGATTTGGTGGGGACTTAACACTGTTTTTAAGAACAATACTGCCTACGTATGGTTTCGACTGTGGCGGGAAGACAAAGCGACGCGGGCATACGCATCTCTTAAGCTGCTTGCATCTCGGTATTGCCAGCCAGCGAATATCCCTCTGTCTCTTTTTTCTCTAATGGAAGTTCTAATTTATTTATATTTATTTTCTATCCTGATGAGTCAGGCCAGTGACAATACCCTAAGAAGCCTTTCTCATCCTGAACAGTCAATTAATGCGGCATGCTCATTGGTTTGCGAGTTAAGGATTCTCGTTCGATTTAAATTGTGTAGTTTGGAACTGGTTTCTCGGTTTATTGAGAACTTACGGTACTCGACAGCAGTACCTCTCTTCTTTATTTTACAATAGGTCTATGCTTCATATGTGTCTTTATAATTTGTTTCCTAAGACCTGAGAAACCTACTTTACTCCTATTTTTGCCCAAGCGAATGCAGAACAAAGTGCGACATGGACTCCAGCTACACTGCAGTGTCCTACGATGCCATTGCCGATCTTTGCTTCATGACCGACGGCAGCTCAGACACCGTCATAACGCAGCCTCTGGTCGGCAGCGTCGCATTCTTCAAGTTCCGTGACTGAAATTTGTCAGTTCATTTCACCGGAAGTTAGTTCTAGAGGGTAATTCTAGCTATTCAAAGCATTAGCACACTTTGAGTGACCGTAGACGTCGTTTTGAATACTCATAATTTCAACGCTGGGCTGTTGTCGTAAATCAGGGTAATACAATTGATTTTATTTGTTAATCCTAATCATGAAAATCTTCAAATTTTTCAAGTGGGCTATATCTAGCTCAATAAAGCATATTTAGTGATTGTGTCGTTTGAGTACAAGGTGTAGAATATTGCCAAGGGGAAATTTCACATAATAAATCAATTGATTAAAAAATTGTAGGCTTCTATCTTAAACTCAGGAGATCCCTCGAAACAAATGTCCCATATAGTCGATGGAAGTAGAATGAATAATGGTTTCTCATTATATGGTTTATCATATCTATGCATTGTTATCACGTATCAAAAATGTGTGACACTCAGGCTGTTCATCCCTTCCCTAAATCGACCACTTTCTTAACATGCTGCTACTTTTTGTTCATTACACTTTTACTTCATTAGCCAAAACTGCTGCACTAAGAGTGTTCATTACACTTTTACTTCATTAGCCAAAACTGCTGCACTAGGAGTGTATTGTCATGACACTTTTTTTAACATATGACTGATATGAATAACTCGTTCTCCCAATGAATCAGATCACTGCTACTACATTGGCATTCATTGCTGTTTCATTTTGTACGCTTTTCCATCACGTCCTTCAAAAAAAGTGCGGGTATAGTGATCACAGTTACATTTCTTTCATATGTCATTTGTCAAATGTTGAGCAATGATTTTTATTAATACTGAAGTTTTTTCAATTTCTTTTACACAGCATCATACCAACATCATATTTTCGTAATACCATCTTTTTATCCAATTATCTATCATATACGTACACTCGGAAAAGTTACTCATCCAGTTTTGTTTTCAAAAATTACTCATTTTGTCGGTGCTAAAACGTCAGTCTTAACTGTTGTCTTGCTGTTTCAGGTATTCACAGTCCAATTTTTTCAATTTCAGATGGTTTGAGACAAGAGACCCAAAATAATTAATCAGCCAAAAGACCACGAAGATACCTCTGTATGCCAGAAACCTCGAGAATCAGATTCAAACTCGTTGTTGTCTGATGACATTAAAAACCAAGCAGAAGCGTGAAAAATGTTCAACCAAAAGATATACACAATGAATTCAGGAATAAACTTGATTTAGAATTTCCTTGTCAGTGTATGGGTACTTGGAGCACCCACGTTCAAATTCTCCATGCTTCCAAAAATGATTAATAGTTTGAAATAGTATGCAATACCATGTTTAAATTTCTATATCATGGAAGGCCTCGGATTAGTAAAATTTCATCATTATTAGGGAGTACTAATCTGATAATATTTGTTTTTTGCGAAATGAAATAGATTATCAACATTTCACAGTTAACAATTATACTACAAGATGAATCTTCATGAGCCACTGAATAGTATGTGTACCCTTAGAAATTGTATGTCATACGTTGTTGCCGTTCAAAGCGCCAGATGCTTCCCCAGAGTGGGACATGTTACTAATATACTTCTGTCACCCAGAAATGATCGCATGTATTCATTTCTCTGGATGGTTTACTTTTGGACAAATATCTTGCTACTGTAGTGGACAATTTGGTCAACAGTTGAAGTGTAGCTACTTCCTGTAACGAAAATCCTTCAACACCTCCTTTGTTATAAATCTGTAGCTATTTCTCAGGGTACATAACATTTTCATTAGAATTGAACGTTTAAAGTATTCTATCTTTCAGTATTGTTAAAATATTTCAGTGAGCGCTATATTCCCAACATCGGGGGAATTATTTTTCTATGCCCTATTGAATGAGGAAATCAAAATATACTATTGCATTGCTATTGATAAGTGTTCTTCAGTAAATCCTAATCAAATCCTTAAATGATGTATCATTAATTTTATCCACTAATCAAATTCAAACACCAGAGTAGTAGAGTGAAAAGTTTTCAGGTTCTTCGATCAATGATTGATCATGAAGGAAAATTCCTTTACGGCTTCGGTGGTGCAGATAACTGTACTCGCCATATTCCTAAANAATAAAGTGGATCGTATTAATTGTAATTTTAGTATCCCCACTTTTTCCACCGGTTATATTTTTTGTCGTTTTCTTTATTTTGAAAGCAAGTTAACAGGGTGTCAGAGCAGACATTATTGTCTTTCAGATTTTATAACCTCACTTAGACACAATACACAACCCAATTTTGTTTATGCAAATTGGAGTTCACATTTTAGAAGTCACTCACCACAAGAGGTGTACATACTGTCAAATAATTTGGTAGCTAATGCTGTGTGCTTCTAAAGATATAAATTATTGTGGATACTTGTGCCAGAGTACGTGGAGACTCCACTCGAGGTCTTTGTGACTAAAGCCATCAAGAATGGCTCCGTGGCGAGGTTGAAAAAGTTGAAAACGGAATTCCTCTCATCATCAAGACCGAGCAAGTGAAGGCAGCAGCTATGCAGCTTGTCAAAGGTAAACAAAATATTTGGAAGTATTTCATACATCAATGATAACATATGGTTTTAGAATGTATCATTTCAAATAAGTGCAAATAATATATTGCAATTCTATAACATAATATTTACGTTATATTACTTTTTGGGGTGTCGTTTAGCTCTCCACTGTGATAGGGAGTATGGAAAAAATATGTGGGGGTAGCATCTCTCCCTATCAAACGAATTTAGGACCATTTTTACCATTTTGTACCTCTCACTGTTCTCTCTGGTGAATTCAGATGTCGTCTATGAGGTAGGATAGAGACATTGAGAAGATGATACTGGAGAGATGAACTTTTCTAAAAATTACATTGAAGAGCTGCGTGATTTAGCTTAAGTTTTAGAAGGATGTTTATAATTCAGAAGACTATTTGAGCCACGGGTGCAACTTTTTGCTTGGGAAGAGTTAATGATGCAAATCTATTCATGAGTGGGAAAATTTCCAAATAGATTTATAATTTTTAAAGCAACATAAAACTATCAGTTTTGATGTTTATTCATTAAGCATTATAAGTACAATAATTTATCAGGATGCAGATGGGTCAATTGTAGAAAAGTTTGTGAAGTGTACACTGACCATTCAAAAACATGTTTGCGTATGGGCTGCTTGAAATTATATAATGTGCTTTCTAATGATTTTTCAAATAATTTTCTGTGCGTTTGAGTATCGTATTGCATGGTTACTGAGTTATTAATAGTTGTTATTAGGGTGACATATTGCAGTAAAAATTATTTTATACTAAACATCTTTGCTTCTCCAACACTATTCAACATTTACTGGGATCGACTGGAATTTACTGCCAACAAACTTCTGAGAACGTTTTTTTCTGTAAATTATTTCATCATACGCATGCATGAAAGATAATATGGTTTCCAAACATTGTGAACTTTATTTGGAGTAGAAAGGTCGATCCAGAAAGGTTTGAAAAAATTGCAATAATTGAATCTGAACGATAGCTAAAGCGTCACCAGCTTGGTCGACTTGTCACCAGCTTGGTCAACTGGTGAGCGAATCTGCTTGCGAGCAGAAAGACCCGGGTTCGAATCCCGCTGCCGAAATGGTTGACGCGGCTAGAAATACGGCATGGGACTTGGGTAAACAACCGAATAATTATCGAAGTAATTATCCGACCCAAGAATGGGCCACAAGGTTCGTTTCTATAGTCTCATTCTATTCTATTCTATTCTATTCTATTCTTTTATATTTACTTTTTGATAACACAGATAAAGGATACTTTGCATATCCCAACAACGTTGCCTGGATCCCCGTCCGTGGCTGCTCAGAGAAAAAGTTTCCCTGTCACTGGCCGGATGGCACCAGGGTGACAGACAAAGTTTTCACAGAACAGCAAATAGAACGTTTCCCTTTTGAGCCTCAAACTGCAAGTATCCTGAGTGATAATGGCAAAATTTGGATACGTAACGAACAGCAAAACTCTGTTTTTCCCATTCTGTGCTCTTGCAAAATTGACTGAGGCAAAAGTTTCACAAAATCAATGCACTATCTTACGGATCTATGGCAGAATAATATGAGTGCGTGAACGTTACATTTGTTGGTTTTCTTCTACAGCTGCACATGTATTTATTTTCAGTAATCGCCTCAGAGATTTAAAAAGCTATTCTTGCTTCTACGTAGAGCATCTATAGATTGAGATTAACTCTTGTTGGTCAACGAGCTTTATAAGAGTATAACTAAAATTGGCGAAACGTGCTTCAAAATCAATAATGAATTAACTTATACATTGAGAAAGTTCTTAATAATTCACCTGTTGGCTTAATGAATCAAATTATACCAGGCTACTAATGTATACAATTCAGTCGATAGTATCATCTTCTATGTGCATTGAAAAATTTACCGTCCAATGAAACACTGAGCTCTCACCTGGCTGCAAAGGTGAAACTCACTCCTATTTTTCAGTGACCAAAGTTACGTTGGCAGCATCGTGTTGTAGAAGAACAAATCTGCCAGGATCCAAAACGCCCTTAAAATCTTGTACAATCGTTGCCTTCTGGAAAATGACAGCTTCCGTAACTGGTAAATGACAACTCAAGTATATTAACTATGAACGTACTACGAGGTTGTGGCTATGATCTCGATTTCACACTCAAGTCAAACGGGAACAATGACAGTGTGAGATTATTGTTCAGGTTTTAATATGATTTACGTAGAATAGAATATGAGAACTGAAACGAGCCGAATGGTTTATTATTGGGTTGATATTCAAATCCCGTGCCGTATGAAATTATGGTATCAATCACACTTCGATACGTCAATCATGCATAGGCCCTTAAATCACACAGTCACCAAAAGTTAGATAAACAAGGCGGATGAAAGATAATATTCATACTCACAGCCTACTTTTATGTAATAATCACTTGACTCACAGTACACAATAATTATATTATTCATAGTGCACAATAGTTATTTGACTTGTGGTGAACAAAAATGTGGGTGGAAATAGGCAAAAATTATGCAACTTGAAGTCCAAAGTTATTTCATGACTCGGTTTGTACAACCAGTACATGCTTTGGGGTACATAATCATTACATAAACCAAGGCACACAGAGAGTTATCAATCTTCATATGTACGGTATGACTTGTGGAAGAGAGTTATATGCTTATGGTGCCCTGTTGTTATATGACTCATGGTGAATAATAATTAGGTGACTCATGTTGAACAATAATTTTATAACTCATGGGGAAAAATAATTATATGACTAATGGTACACAATAATCATATTATGAGTGACACACAGAAATATGACTCATTGAATATGATACTTATATTATTCATGGTGTACGATGATTGTATGAGTCATAATGTACAATAATTATATGATTCAGGTACACAACAATTACAGATACTCACACCTTTGAACTGAATGCATGTGGGTATGAACACAGTCGCATGCACTTGCACTAGATGTGTTTGCATTTGTGGCTCAGTCATGCAATAAACACTGGAAATGTGTGTACTAGTGATCCTCGCTGAATAATAATCAATAAACATAAAAATAAAATTTCCATATTTAAACCCATTGTGTTTTTTAGCCCACTAATTTTAAAATGTTTTAGAACATTAGCATAGTATTGTCTAATATCAATTTCTTATAATGATTTTTAGAGTCATAACAAATGATGCAGAAACATGGTAATAAACAATTATTTTCACTATGATGCACCAATTTTTTTTCTTTGTTAAGTACTGACACCACAAATCTATATGAAATTAAGTAGCTATTCTGACTTTCATGACCTGCAATTAAGTATGTCAGTACCTACACATAAATTACAAGTAAATATAAAGACAGACTAGGAAATTTTATTCTTCAGTATATTTGTGAACTTTTCCACCTAGAGAAAGATTAAGTTGATTGATAGTAAAATTAAGCTACGATTTAAACTTTATTATTACAGTTACTCTACAGAACAATGTGACATGATTGTTAGATTTAGAGTTTAATTACAATCAGACGGCGAAAACACTCGTGACAAAAAATGAAATGTGTCAGGGGAAGTTTAGGGCTGTCATTTCCTTACTCCACAAATGCTAGTAGGTCTACTGAAGAATAAAAACCTTTTATATAGCGGAAAGTGATATAGGGGCAATGATAAGTTAAATATTCTTATGAAATCAATTGGCTGATCCTCGTCAATGTAGTCAGTTGTGGCAGTGGTTGTGAGAAACTGAATGTCTAGAGAGAAATGGTGCGAGTCTCTTGCATGAATATTCTTGTATCATGATATTCATACAGACATTGTCTATAAAAGTGGCGGTATTGACTATGTATCTAAACAGACCATCTCTCTCTCTGGATGTTGTGCTTGTGGGGAAAAACATCAGGATAACTGAGCAAATGCGTAATTTCCCTACGCATTCCTCGAAATCGATGACAACTGACAACATTGAAAGTGAACGTTAATTTATAAACTATCTACATATATTATCAACTGTGTATCTTCATCTCTCTCTGTCTATCTGTACGTGTCCATCCCATTATTTCATATCTATTACTGAAGAAAAATTACTGAACTGAAATCAGAACGGGCATGCATGTATTATAAGCATTGTATTGTGGATACCAGAGGCACTGAATCACTATTAAACACGTCATTTTTTTCGTTATTAGCTATCTTCTATTACACGACCATGTTATCGGTAGATAAAATAGAAATGGAAGCTCTATATCCATTCATGAAAAATATTCCGATTCTGATAATACTACGGTTAAAACTGAAAAATATAATTTATTTAATAGATCCTGAATTTATCACTTTTATATCAAGGAATTACAACAGGTACTATCTAGGTCATGTTATCGGTAGATAAGATCCACAATGGAAGTTCTGTATATATTAATTAAATATATTCATTTGAAGCACAATAGTTCATCGCAAATTTTTAGTGAATTAATCTTTATTATAATTTTAAATCATTAACATCTGAACCGTGGAAATTCCACAATTTAGATTTGAATAATTTAAAATTATTCTAAAGATGAATATATTAAAGGCTTAAGACGAATTATTGTGTTTCAAATGAATGCAACGACATGGTCTGAAGTGTCCCTGAAGCAAAAGTCAGATTTTAGGCTGGCCCCTGATTAGTTTATTGGGAATGATGTTCTGAGCAGCCTGCTACTTCTATCTCAGTCACTGATTTCACATAAGTTGTATTCAATAAATAGCTAAAATTAATTTTTAATTGAAATAATTTTTAGTTTAAAATGTATATGCATTGTTCCCTCAAACAAAACATTACAATTCAAATCAGTACATGTACGGGCCATTTTGATTTGGTGACAGTTTCTAGAGGAGTCTGAACGTATAACACGCTTGCTGATTAACAAGCTGTTGTCAATCTTGTGTGAACGGGATGTTATAAAAAGTTGATGGTCATATATACAATTGAAAATCAAAATTAAGAATAGTCTACCTCATTTCAAGTCATAGTGTTATAGATGTGAAAGTTTTAGGTGTCGCAGCTATGGTACTTTTAGGTATCCTCAGTTACAAAATGTTAACAAGATCGCATATAAACAGTATTTCACATTTTTAAGAGATACATAAAAAAAATCCTTGTTGTTATATGATTGGGTTTTGTTTTAATTTATTTTTTGAAACAGATCTTTTCGAAATATCTGTTGTCTGTTTTAAGGAAGAAAAATCTTTGCTGGAATCAAAATAATGCGCTCCAAATATTGTAATGGCGATACCTACATGTATTATTGTGCGGAATTACGTCTTTTGCACTAACTTGGACTATGCATCGATGATTGATTTTCCATTGTTTCTGTTGGTATCATATTATATACTACGTAATCAAAAGTACAAGTCCTTACAACTCTAGCATTGTTCCCCCACATCCCACCCTCAAGAGCTCAAGGAAGAGGATGTAATCACAACAAAGAGCTATCACAACATCATCAATCAATCTTCCTGTCGAGAAGCAATGATGCAAAATAAATTTTTCTGTTCCAGAGCAAAGGTGACTCGTGCGTTAACCAATGTCGTCTAAACAAAACTTATCGCGCAGCTTACCTTGTCCAGAATGTATAGAATTTCTTAAACAATGGGAATATTCCATCCGAATAACAGGAATTGGAAACAGTTAAATGCCGAATGGTTAATATTTATTTTCGAGTTGTCTGAAGTAAATGCATTCCACATGGGTCATGGAAAAGGCTGCCCTGCTGGAACATTTCTGCGTTTACAAAAATTCACTGTACATAAAATTTGCAAAAGTAATTTAGTGTTTGAGAATTTCCATTTGTAGTAAGTTCAAACGCTACCAAATGCCATGAACGATCCAAAGGTCGATGTATCCCAACTACCGCCAATCCACTTTATAACATTCACTTCATCGTTACACGATCAATAAAATTCTCATCTGCATTTGCCACCAGGTTTTGCGAGTTATAATAAAACTGAAATCAGCCAAAGTTTAAGTGAAACCTGAACAAATTTCGAAAACACAGCGATAGGTTATACGTTTTGGCCAAGTAAAATAATTTGGTAGAACACAGTGTTCGTTATAAGTAGTAAAGATGGAAAGCGAGTAAGTGCGTGTTTTATGCTCTAACTTCAATAAAATTCGCCACTTGTAAACGTTTCTGCAATCGAGGACGTCTGCTAAATTAATATTAATTTGTGGCATTTTCCAGTTGATGTGATGACCTCGCCCTGTGCCATATTAAATTTAGCCAAAATCTCAAAATTTCCAGAATGTGTATTTTTACAGATAATGAAAGATAAACATCTTGCACAGGTTCCAAAAACAGTTTGGGGTTGTACGAGGACTGGAAAGGCGTGTGGGACGGGTGGGAAAGGGCCCCGTGTGGAGTAGCGAGGCAAAGAACGCAGAACGGCAAAGCAGGCCCCTACTCAGCAATTACTGTTGTAAAGGAGGAATGCGTCAACCACGTTTCCAAGAGGATGGGGAGCCGACTACGCCAATTCAAGACGTGAATCGAGATCAAGTTTGCCAATCTTGAACGTTCTGTCTTTACTGCGACTGTCACGGTCCTTCAGCACAACCTGGGGAATGTCCGTGGACACGTCCTTGTGGCTTTTGGACTCATTCCACGAATTGCTATGAAAGCAAGAAAGAAGAAGGAAACGACTCCGGCGAAGAGATCACCAGCAAAGAAGAAGAGGACCTCCCATGACGAACCTTCCTGCAACTGTAATCCCGGCGGATTCTAATCTTCACGGCACTCCAACTCCATAAACACCTCCAAACTCCCACTCTGCAGTACTGAAGCGTTTCATGATCTATTAGTATCCTAACCCAGTTGATACATAGCACATGACCTCCTAAGGAGGACCCCAGAACTTTCGGGTCCCAAAAAAAATGAAATCATGAAACAAAAATTGGCTCCTCTGAAAAACTTTGTTTCCGGGGGTGCCAAAGCCTGCTCCTCCGTCATTATTTGACGTAGAGACTCGTTTGAAAACTCTTTATAAAGAGCAGAGAGCCTTCTGGAGAAAAACGTAGACATTTGCAATATTATAATTAGATCAAAAGGTATAGCCAATGAAAGTGAAAAAGTGCAAAAAAAATCAAAATTAAATTTTGAAAATGAAATATCTGTGAAACAAAAGAACAATTAAAAATGTCTTTACGTTATACTGTAGAGGGCTCTTGGCTCTTTTTAAAGAGCCGTCACCCGAGTCTCTACGTCAAATTTTGAAGGAGGAGTAGTCTACGGAAGTTTCCCCTAAAATTTCCCGTTTTCTTTTTGTAGCTCTTTTTCTATGCGTCAAATCAAAAAATGGCCATGAACAAAATCTTTGTTTTCCATATACATACAGTTTTCATAGTTTTACGATTAATAATAAACAAATTGACAATAAACCCGCCTGATCCCCTTAAGCCACATCACAAATGAGAAAGCACGTGCCTCGCCCTGCGCCATATTAAACCACATCTTAATTGAGTCAAGTTGTTTGCTCACTTTGATTTATCTTTTAAATATTTTGATTATCGTTCAAACATGTTTGAAAGAATAATAATTATGCGTGTAATGGAATGGAAGTTACAAATGAAATGTTATGAAACTTCTACCTGCTCTCCGAAAATTTGTCTTGAGATATTCACTATTCACAATTAATAATTGCAATAATAAATTTAACTCAATAGGATTAAATGAGGTAGGTTTTGTTGTTGAATAAAGAAATAAAACAAAAGTCTAGGTGGTTGTGTTCACACTATAACAAAATCGAACTAATATGTGCGTGTCGAAATTTTCTTTTCTTTCGACGTTTTCCAGGTCGTAATGAGTTGCTTTAAAAAGAATCTCAGATAATCTCTTATTGTACCTTATCGAAATTTGCACTTTGGATAGGATTAATGTAGTTTCCGAACTACTGTTCTCATACCGAGAACTAGAAATAAGTAGCAAAAGTACCTATACATATAGTGAGAGGCGAATGGATAGTCGGGGGATTCGTATTATTATTTTTGAAGAGTTTCAGCGCAGTCGCGTTCAGAGGTTCCATCCGGTCCCAAACCATCCAAATTGTCAGTATTGCATTTGTCTAGTCTGTACAGACTTCAAGGATTCGATGCTAGTGTGGAGCGGGTTCGTTGGGCTGCGAGCTGATGGTGGAAACTGATCCTGCTCCATCTTCGGCAGACGTGACGTGCTACTTCTTCCTTGCTTTCCCCTGTCTATATTTTGTTTTTTTTTAATAGTTTTTCATTTTGTTTTGTGTACAACTTAGCACCAATTGTCTGACGCGTACTCCATATTTTAACTGGTTTAACCAGAACTCTACATAAATAACTTAAAATTTGACTATTGTCTAACAATAATTAAAATAACTTAAACACGAGTGAATTCGTCTAATAATGAGCGTCTGGAAAGACTCAACTCTGAATTCTACTCTGTAAATTAAAATTTCCTCTTCCTTTCTAAACGTAAAAACAACTATTCTTTACTATGTGTAGTACGCGTCTTTAACTATTTTCAGTCTATCCTTAAAATTTCTAACACGCCTAGCAGTTTCCGATGGAAACACTGAAAGAGCACCTATCTTTTAGGTTTGTATCAAGCATTCGAAAGTTAACTGAAATATCACCATACTGATTCTTCTGGCTAAGTACATTATTACAGAGTAACTAATTCGTTAATTTTCAACAGTACAAATACAGTGGGTGGTTGCTACCAGCTTTGGGACAGCGACGGGCGAACTCTTTCCAGTGCATAAGGCCTCGCTGTTAATGGTAGGTTACTTGCCTGCAGTTAGGTCCCTGAATTACATATGGCATTAATAGCAACCTTTACCCGGTATTCCGTAGAACTTCATAAGAATCTACTATTTAGCGGCAGGAAGAAGTGGGAAGCCAAAGTCGTGCGTCTGCAATCTTTGAGCATGGTTCATCGGTGCCCTTTGCCACTGGAGCTCAACGTACGCTACCTAAGATTCAGATTGAGCGCGGTTCGAATGGCGAGAGCTGACATTCCGGCTCTAGACCTCAGTGACCAACGGACTCGAGCGTGGGGGTGCTGAGACTAACCGTTCTTTCCAGTTATCTATTTATGTTTTGGCTCTTGCAGACCTCAACTAAACGTCACCTTAATTGCTTGAAGAGACGCCAGTTTTATTGGAGGGACGGCTTAAAACCCTAACCATTTTTTTTTGTTGACGGTCAAATCGTAAAAATTAGATAATAAATCACTTAAATACAATAATATTTAATTGCTACTTAATTTGAAGTACATAAATTAGATTAAAAAACCTTTACTTTTACTCATGAAGTGTCGTGAACCTTTGTGGCGTGCAAAATTCGCGACAACCTTTGAATTTATAAACGGCATCAGTTGTTTTCAGTCCTGTGATTACATGTATTCCCTATCACGACTTGCTTAAATTTTCAAAAATTAATTAGTTACAGGTTACATTTAGTGATGGGGTTAATTTGCAAAAATCCTTCGTGTGTACAGTGTGCTATGAAAGTTCATAATACACCAAGAAAAATGCGTATTTAAACAGTTCTCTCAGACGTCTGTAAATAAAGTATTTCCCACTTTTCAGCGTTGTATATTAACTTAAATGAAAGCATAGGAATTTCGATAGTATGTGTACAAAGGTACTTGCACTAACAGAGTAAATCTATGCAACGAAAAAGTTAAGATTTTGTATAACCAATTGCAAATTTCCTTCCATTGATACTGTGAATTTTCCCACCAGGTTTCCTATACCTCATTCAAGTCTTTCATGTCAGTTGAAGAATTTTTTATTATCCATTGTTTCAGTTCATTCCATATATTTATATTCGGATAAAGATCTGGAGATTGACTATACAGAAGTGAGAGCTCTATTTCGTTTTTTATAAACTTAGTCCGTATTAATTTTATGGCATATTGGATCAGTATATTACTGGAAAATCCAACCTGATTTCAAAATCAGGGTGTGGGAGTTCTAATACGAGTACATACTGTTCGTAAAAATTTCTCTTCATTAAATGCCGTTCACTTTACCTTCAATCAATTCCATTGACCGAAACATTACGAAGGAACGTAAGGCCATATCATAATGGGTCCACTTGCAAATTTGATCCTATGTATGGTTTTCTTTCGCAAGTATGCTTTGTTTTCCAACAGTCAAATCACTGCACCCGAAATTTCAGCTTTCGTTTCATCCTGCCAATGATTTAGTATCGAAAACATTTTCCTCTCATATTAGTTACGATACACAAAAAAGAGGTATAGTGTTAGTCGCTTTAAGATATGTAGGCTCGTGATAAATAACGAGGGTAATTACGGGGTGACAAATTTATCGCCTGTGGTTAAAGTAGTAACATCCTTCGTCTCCAGCTCTCTCTCAGAGACTCTGACGGCCTTTTGACTCAATTTATCAATAGTATTTTGCAAACAATTTGTCGTGCTCTTTTTTTAGTTAATTTACAAGGACAACTGGACTGCTTCATGGAGAATATAGGCTTAAATCTGATGGTATTCCTAACTGAAGTTAACGGTACTTTAAAGTAGTTCCGATTGTTGTGCCTATACCCAAACAGTTTTTATGAAATGAAACATTGCGTTCCCAAAGATTTCGAATGATGGCTTTTTGCCCATGGTTATAGGATTACTAGTGACATAATTCTTAGTTCTATGTTGGACATGTTTATGTAGCATGTTATTTCTGCAAAAATTCTAAATTTTTTAAGTTCTAATATAAATAAAACTGACATTAAAGTTTGTTTATATTGTATCCTAAACGTTTTTAAACACTTTTAACAATATATTGATTTCAGAATATCAGAATTGTGATAGCCGTATTGAATTTATTACACAATAGTTTTATTTTTACGAAAAGTTCCATCAACTTACTAAAGAATATTTAAATATTTGTTTCTTATAACGCACCCTAAACTTTTGCAGAACACTGTGAACATGACGCACCTCAATATAGAAAACTGGTTATTAATGCTTACCGTTCAGACGCGTCTCCTAATTTTTCTTCTCACAATAGTTATAACTCAAATAATCCAGGTGTGTTCACATCTATATTTTTATCTCCCACAAATAATTCAGTTCTGTTCACGGCTTGATTTTCCAAGCTGCTCCCAGTGAACGCTAGGGTAGCCACATTGCAAAGAAATGGAGTGAAAAGACAATGCACAAACGTAAGTGTTTTTACTCACGCTAC